>JAQFZN010001877.1:0-13490 GCA_034687075.1 Geophilus carpophagus
TTTTTTTTTTTTTTTTTTTTTTTTTTTTTTTTTTTTTTTTTTTTTTTTTTTTTGCTTGTTTCACTTGGTGTCTGAGGCTGGAGGGGGGATAATATTTCATTACTTCTCTCTTAAGTTCACCTTCCAACACCCATGTCCCGGATTGCCCAGAGTATTTAATGGTCACCCTATCCAATGATTAAATTTTGTTGTTATTTAACATCTTATCCGACCAACTTATTAGCTAATGGTTGTTTAATAAATCTGGTTTCTGATTGGAAAATATAGTTTTAGTTAATAAAATATAACTTTCCTGTAACTAAAAATCAAGTTCAATATAAAAAATGGAAAATAAAAGTCAATCGTAAAAATGAATTAAAAATTAAAAGATTAAAAAAATAACTTTAAAATAAAAAACAAACCTTTTTGTATCAATTAATTTTCAATGTACCCCTAATGATGTTGTTACAGATGGATTGTTTTTGAAATTTGAGTTGTGCAACAGACCTGGCTGGGTTGAATTATTTCAACCTTTAACCTTAAATATTATCTCTGATTGGTTGTAGATACATTTTCCACCAATCACATTGTTTCCAGGAATCAAAGAATCAAATAATCCATGCCAGATGGATCAGTGCACACCTCTAGTTGGAATGTTCCTCTGCATATTTTGGCACCCACTTATTTTGGCACCCCCTTATTTTGGCGCCCTCTTATTTTGGCGCTCTCTTATTTTAGCGCCCTCTTATTTTGGCGCCCTCTTATTTTGGCGCCCTCTTATTTTGGCGCTCCCTTATTTTGGCGCCCTTTTATTTTGGTGCCCCCTTATTTTGGTGCCCCCTTATTTTGGTGCCACCTTCGCCTTCCCTTAACACGGCACTGCTTATGTGGGTTTTTTTCACAAAGGGTAGTCATTGCTAATTCTTAATCTGTATAAGGATTTAAAAATATAAAAAAGTAAAACTCCCTCACCAGAAGGCATTTCAGCTTTACAAAAATTTAAGTTGTGATAAAATCCACTAGATGGCAATATATTATTGACAAAATATTTACAAAGTTACTAAATAAGCCATTAGATGGTAGTACAAGTTGACAAGTTCTTTCTATTTTTAAAATCATTCACTAGATGGCAAAACAAACAATGTGTGATGTTACTTCAAGAGTCTGGGCTCCATTTTGAATCCATAACTGTTATCTTTTTCTTGGTCTACAGCACATGCTTGTTTTTAGATTACACTCATTTTTAAGTGATAAAATTTATTTCTTTGTTTATACAAATGCGTAACCCAAACTATTTCAGCAAGCAGATGTAAATATTGTGGTTTAAGTGGTATCAATTTTGAGAATATTTCAAAACAGTTTTTAAAAAAAATTCAAAGCGATTAACCTTCATCTTCAAATTGAGTATGCCAGAAAATAATCAAATGATTACACAAATAAATACGATCAACATACACAGAATGCTGTTTTAAACATCTGCTGTTAAACGTTAACTTTTTACAATTTATCGAATTCAAAAACTCCGGATATCCTTTAAAGACCGGAAACCCATCCATAAAATAAAAAAGTTCTCTTCAAAAAAAAAGTAAAAAAAAAATAAAGGTAAACTCATTAACCAAATTTCCCCCTTCCTCCATCTAAAATTAACCCCTCGAAATAATTCTTCATCACCCTCTTTCCGCATTCGTATCCATGGCAACAGATCTTTCATTACATCGAAAATGGCGCCTTCACCCTCCTATTCTAATAATAAAACAAGTTTAAAAAATAAGAAAAAAAAAGCAAAAGAAAAAGAAGGCGTGTGCTTACATTGTGCAGCACGCGCATCCACTCACCGACCCGATCTACCCTCCTGCTCATCTATTTATACCACATTCACTCCCGGGCCACGCCACAGGAACAAGCGAAAACATAACCTTTAAGCGAGTCGATGCTGCAAGCAGAGCTAAGCTACAAACAGCACAAATGACCAACGCGCATCGCATCACGCATTCAATTAGATGCAGCACGTGGAGGGTGAAACACGTCTGAAAACGTGACCATCATTTTGTGAGTGGAAAGTGATCAGCGCGGACCAACTTTTCTAGAATTTCGAGAGTGGCAAAACAACAACCTCAATCATGTTGGACATTTTTCGAGGTTTGAAGAACTTACTTAAAGTCAACCGAATTCACACAGACGGAGCCGTATTTAGACTTCATTACAATGTTACTGTGATGATCTTGATTGCCTTTAGTGTAATAGTAACCACAAAACAGTACGTGGGCAACCCAATAGAGTGCACCCACAGTAAAGATGTGACCGAAGCTGTTATCAACACATATTGCTGGATTCATTCAACGTATACCGTTATCAGTGCTCACGATCCGAAGAAAAGAGTTGGACACGACATTCCATACCCAGGAGTGGACAAAAGCTCGAACAAAGCCGATTGGAGAGTACAGAAATACTATCAATGGGTTTGTTTCATGCTGTTTTTCCAAGCGGTGCTTTTCTACATCCCACGTTGGTTGTGGAAGATCTGGGAAGGAGGTAAAATCCCGGCCTTGACCATGGACTTGCAACTGGCGATATGCACCGAAACGGAAAAAAAACAGCAGAAAAAGTTACTCGCTGATTATTTGTGGGTGAATTTACGTAACCACGATTTCTGGGCGATGAGATATTTCCTGTGCGAGGGACTGAGTTTAATCAATGTGATCGGTCAGATTTTCCTGATGGATCGCTTTTTCGATGGCGAATTTCTAACGTATGGAATCAAGGTTATCGAGTTTATGGAAGCTGATCAGGAGGAAAGAATCGATCCGATGATTTTCATCTTTCCTCGGATGACCAAATGCCACTTCCACAAAGCAGGACCCTCGACGGATATCGAAAAACACGACGCGTTGTGTGTTTTGCCACTCAATGTGGTCAATGAAAAAATATACATTTTCTTATGGTTCTGGTTTATCATTTTAGGCTTTCTTACCTCTTTCGTTTTAGTCACGCGGATTGTGGTGTTGACAGTGCCTCGACTGCGGGTTCTTTTTCTTGCAACCCGATTCCGGCTTATCCCGAAAAAACAATTGAAGCTGTTGTTGGAGAAATCAAGAATGGGCGATTGGTATTTGTTTTATTTATTGGGTCAGAATGTGGATAATCTTATATTTCGAGATATCATAATCGATTTAGCTGGCAGATTAAACCAGACGTCGAAAGAACCGTCCGTATGACAAGAGGGGTCAACGGTGGCCAGTAGTAGAAGAAGTCGATCTAGTGGACTTCCCCCTCTTCAAGAACCCATGGCCACCGTTTCTGGTAAGGATATCGAGATTGGTGCCTTACCAATGGGATTTATGACTTACGGCACTGGCATTAAATGGCATAAAAACCATATGGAAAGAAGAAATTCGGGCGATATCAACCAATGTGTGTGATCGTGAGTTCCTAAGCAGCAAATAAGAAATTGATTACGGACTAGTTGTGTATAAAAATGGCGTAGCTGTGTAAACAAACAGTTGTACAGATAATTCTTTTTTAATCGGGTGAGTTTTGTGAGTGTTTTTTATCTCCACTTTTCAATATGGCCAATTTATAACTGCGCATATTTTTCTATCTGTTTAACATATCAGAATATTTTCATAGTGTGTCATGTTATTGATCAGAGAGAGGAAACAAAGAGAGAACCCGTGAGTCATACAGGAGTTACAAAAGGGGGAATGGCAAATAAATGGGATAGGGAAGCAAAGTTTTTTTTGTCATTATAATCGATAATATGCGTTGATACAATCGAATAAAATGTTTCAAAATGTGCATTTGTTATATCTATATAACAAGGCCATTAGCCCAAGTCAGAGCAGATGATTAAATGACGTCAAAAGACAAAATGGCAGATTTCCAAAATGTTTTTCCTCTTTGGGGTCATCCCCAGTTAAAAATAAATGCCCCTCTATTTTACTCGGAAGTTGATACGACTTATTGCCTATTATGTCACCTAGACATAATATACAAATTTCAATCCTCACATCCTGCATAGCATCATTGGCTTATTGCAACACACATTGTGCAAACTAAATATTTACATGATTTTGTAAACCCCTGGTGGGTCGTATGAACAAAACTATACCCAAGGGATTTCATGTGTTATGTGCTCTTCAACATTCTTCAAATGAATATTGGAAATGACTCACGAGCACGTGGCCTAAATTTTATTTCACCCTTCGGATGGTGAATTCCCCTCTCTCGCCCTCACACGTCTATTTTAAGAAGAGGGGTTGCTCTTGCTCAAATGTATACCACAATGTTTAGCATTTATACCCAATATTCAGTTCAGTGTGTTGATTTTTATAAGAACTAAATATTCTTATTCAATTTCTTTGGCTTTACTTACTCACTTTGGTTGGAAATGGAATAATTAAGCGTAAATTTGTTTTAAATTATTATTATTATTATTATTATTATTATTATTATTATTATTATTATTATTATTTTCTGTTCTCATTAACTTTGTGTAAACTCGGATTGGCTACTGGTTTTTTGGTAGTGTTTTTAATCCTCAGAAAAATAGTTCCGATAATTTGCGTTTATTAATTATAGAAAATGCTAATTTTTTATTTATTGCTCTAGGTAATAATTTAAATGCAGCAGACAATTATTCTACGCTAGATAACACATCAAATTATCAAAATATTTTTAAGTTTACAGGTTTAATTGAATAAAATACATAATTTTTAGAACTTAATTATCTTCAATAGTAAATCAGAAAATATGTAAAATACAGCAACAAACAAGTTAATAAGTTGCCATTATTATTATGTTTGATAAGAAGCCATTACTAACAAGTGTTACTAAATCACCATTACTGACAAGAAGCTAAGCGATTGGTTGAGACGATCATATGATCATTTGCTTTGTATTATTTCACCAGATTATGCAAGCAAAAACAGCCAACGATAGTTTACAAGAAGTTTGTGTGAACAGTTTTCTTTACAGATATCGCTAATAGATATCAAAACATTTTTCATTAGTTATATTTTATTAATTTTTCTTTCCAACCATAAGGTTTAATAAGACTGTGATAATGCATGTATTTTTATTTAAAACTTCTTTTCTATCTTTTGTCCTATTTCAATACAAGATTATGTTTCTTTTTGTAGAACCTGGACATTTCTATGACGTAATTGTAAATAAATAAAATTTTATAATAAAAATTAATTTATGTGCATATTTTCATTTGCTTTTCCCATTATTACCAAATAAAGCTAACTTACACACACCAACAAAAATACCCCCCCCTCTTGTGTCTCAGTTGCAAATCGATGAGCGTGGTGCACCCTTGCACCTTGCCATGTGACTGGAGCTTTGATTCACCAACCCAATTAATGAGTGGAAATGTTACATGCTTTGTCAACTTAATTTTGTTGCAGAGAAAAAATCGATCTCAGAGTAAACAAAAACATTGGAAGTGTGCACTGGTCACATTTGCAACTGGAAGGAAGTGGGTAATGGGTACTTATGGTAAAACCATGTTTGAATTATACAGAAAAAAAAGCTGTGAATAAAGTTATGGGTTTTGTATTTATATATACAATATAAGTAAACACAGGTTTCTCCTCTTTTTATTTTTTTTTCACAGCCAAATGTGTAAATCATTTTGTTTTTAGATACTAACCTTGAAATTCAATTCCATTTCCACGCCCCCCCACCTGCCTCACTGAACAAAAAAGTGGCACAAATACAGAATAGATGTTGAGCTTCAACTTCCATTCAATTATATCATCTCACAGAGCGTGTAGAAACAGTCCAACTAACGCTTCTTCATTTCACAACATAATTTATTAGCATCAGAAAAAAAAACTTGACAAATGTTTCCAAAAAAAATTGTCACAAACCCATAAATTACATAATACCTTCTAAAATAATCCTGCACAGCAATTTTTAAGAACCTTTTAATAAATTTAAATATATCATGAGATTTCTATTTCCTTCCTGTGACATTCTCACTTCCCAAGATTACTAACACGTGGCACATGATTGACTCACCTTTAAACATCCGCGTGTTTACACAATATATGTTTACACAAAGAATAAAACCGGCTTAACTGACATATTACTTATAAGATGTATATAGAAGAACAGACTTATTTCCTCCATATCTTACTATAGTTAGCCTGTTTGAATTTAGGTCCTTTACACCTATACCTATAAATATAAGGAATTTAAAAACATCCTTTTTTGAATAGTTTCCTGGATAGTCTCGTGAGATTTTATGCGTTGAGTGTAACCAGTTGTAGAATCAGAGAAGGATGCCAATTAATTGTTAACATGTTTCTGAGACATAAACTAATAGAAATAAATTTTCACAAAAAAGTTAGTGAGAATTATTGAAACTAAGTGAAATATAAATTTGATTTAAGATAAAACAATGCCAACCTCAAACACAACATTTGACTCATAAAAGTTTTAGTGAACCCACTATTTTTTTAACAGTGTATGTAACAACAGACTTTAGCTATGTAAACAGTAAATGAAGTATGTGGGTTATCACCATGGTGCAAAACCTGCATCTCTCTCTCCTCATTTTGTAAATAATCAGAGAACCTGCCTTGATTTTTTATAATATTTTAATAATGGATTTAATTATATTTTTAATTTTTTTTAATAATGTGAAATTGAAATTAAACTAAGTTTGTATTCTTTATACCATTCCTTGAATTTTTTTATTTTTAGTTACTACTTGTGTTTTATTTCTAATAAATTTGTTTTTTTCTTAATTTAAATTCCTATCTTTTCTTCTTTGTGTTGGTTGGCTCGAAGAGTTGGAAATAGATTTCAGCCACCACTGGCCTTGGTTCAAGCTGGTTTCAATCAATCACCTGGTGGCAAATTAAAACATCGCTAAACATATTAAAATAACGAAGAAAAAAAACAGCTCTGACTAAACTGATACACGAAATGATTAATCTACAAGTTTGAAATTGTAAATCACTTGAAGCTCATTGAAAACGTCCACTATAAGAATCAATACCAAAATAAAACACTTGAAAACACCAATTAAAAAACTCAGCACACAACTTCAAAACCGCCAATCGGTGACTTATTAAAATAAGCTTAATCTTTATTCGCTATTTAATGGTCTCAAAGCTTCAAAGCAACAAACGGAATGCACATGCTCAGCACAAAGAAACGCGATAAGCCCAATACCAGTCGCAAATACCTTTGATAAAATATATAAAAATGGACATTCTTCAATTCAACAGCCCATCTGGCTCGTTTAATCCTTTGAAATCTTCAAGCCCCTCCTTCAAACTCCTTCAAACTCAATTTCGTTCCAAACAATCTCAACTCGAATTAAACATGACTCCAATTTTCCCGCAAAATTCTTGATTAATCGTCATAAACATAATTCAGAATGATATATTTCCATATCATACTTGCTGACAAGCACGTTTCGGAGTTAAAACTATTTAAAAGTTTTATTATTTTTATAATTTATGTACGTGTTATTTTGTATCGTATTTAGGGCCCTTTTAATGCCTTCTTCGCTTTAAGACTCCATCCCTCTTATATTTTTAGATGTTTCCTTGGTCTAATCTAATCTGTTGTTCTAAGTAGTCGTTGTGTTTTTTCTCTTTTGTCTTTGTTTTGGTATTTTGTTTTGGTTATGTTACCAACAAGATGACAAACGAGTGTCCATTTTAGACTATGACGTCTATTGAGTCTTTTATCCGTCTCATTTGTTCAGTTGTGATGTTTGTAAATGTAAGTCTGGCTGTGCTCGATTTGTATTCGTCACTTTGTTCTTCTCTTGAAATAACCACACAACTGATTTGCATTTTTTTAAATAGATATCGGTTGTAGTATTTTTGATCTTGACTGTTGTCACTTTGTAATTAAATTTTAGTGTCGTATAACTCGTACTGTTGACAGCCCAGTTCCATTTTTGGCGTTTGTACGAACCCCTTCCTAAAAAGGGACAAAATTGAAAATTGAAAAAATTCTATTTTCAGTTACATAACTTACATTGACATTCAAAAAAGTTAAAACATGGAAGAACATTTTGTAACAAATAATATACACTTAGAAATTGTAATAATCATTTAAATTGTAAATGAATCTCAAAAGCAACTGTTGCAAGTCAGAACTCACGTTTAAACGTTTAAACACGTTTAAACACAGTTTAAACGAGCATCGAATTACAACTTTATAAATTATCACCTAGTCCAAATCATCAACTAATTTCCATATCATTAATTATTCACATAAATGGATCTCTACATTAAATTCACTCTATATCCATCACGAAATAAATAGACTCCCTATTCCAAGTTAATAACTTTAACTTTAATTCATTTCTCTATGACTCAGTGGTGTTGACAAACACTGAGTTAAAAAAAATTAATGTTAGAAATTTCTCACTAAATCAGCCCCAACAGCGCATCATTTCTGGAAAAAAGACTCCGATAGAGAAATTTTTCACATTCCTATACGTTAATTGGTAAAAATGCAGTAAAATTCTTGTAACTGGAAACTGTAGGTTCCTTTTCCATATAAATATGATACCCAAATATACATATACTCATCTTATCCACGAATTGCAACAAAAAATAGGCTTAATATTATTCTCTCGAGACATTACATCATCTTTACGTTTCCCAAAACAAAGATTAAAAGATAGCGGTTTGAAATAATCAGTGACATCACTTTGATTCTCATCGCGCAAACTTTTGGATCCTGTTCAACCCTTTTGGCCTCACTTCAACCTTTCTGCTTAACACCTTTAAAAACTAATGAGCAACCTCGACCAATTTAATAAATGTAATAGTGAACAATTTGTTACTGCCTTTTACTCTTCCTTAACTCATTTCCGATAGCAATTTGTTTCAACTCTTTTAATCACATCCTTTTACTTGCTTGCTCTTAAAGGCAGACATGTTGGTTGCACATGCAGTTTATTTTTAAAAACGTTTTTGTTCCTTTAGCTTACATTTCCTTGTGGGATCAGTGGCCTTGAAACACCGAACTAAAATAAAACAATGGCATCAAATGACGTCACCAAAGTGTCCCACTCAACCCAGTGTTAAGATAAATGAGTAAAGGTGTTGCATTTCTCACCAAACTGAGAGAGAGAGAGGATTTGTTTTTGAATAAGTTTAAAATCTCGTAATGTAACTCACAATTACTTAGATAAATTATGTTGTGATAATTAATGCATCAACAACTTAAACTAAACTAACATAACAGAAAACATTTAATGCAATTTTTACTTGTATTTTTTTAATGTCTTTGTAATATTATTTCATACTTCAAATATTTATAAATAACATTTGTTTTTGTTTTATTGTTTTCTTATGGTTATCGTGATTAGTTTTATAGATTCGTACCAATTTATAATTTATAAAATTGTAGAAGTTGAGTTTATTATTTTCCAGTCAAATTCTGTCTAAAAATACTCACAATTTATAATATACATATCAAAATTGAACGCATTTATTATTCTTTATTTATTTATTTAATGTAAGATGAAAAAGATGAGAAAAAGAAGCAACTATAAATAATCAAAAAAATAATTTCAACATTTATCGCCAGATGGCAAAAGTATCTAATAAACAGAACTCTCAACGGTTCACTCAAACATTTTTAATTTATTAATTAATCTAGGCAGATGGTCTATGATTTCTCGCAAAACAGATCACTTTACAGTAATCAATGTTTGTTAGCTAAAAGTGTATTCACTTTTCCCTCAGTTTTAATTCTTTTTATAGAACACAGATGGCGGTACATACTTAAATCTAACCCTAATTTTTATTTATATTCCAGTAAGCTTTATTATGATTATCAACTTGCATGGCACATTACACTCTTTATGAGTAACAGTTGCTGTGTTAAATGATCCATGAAACCAAATAAAGGGTATATTTAAAAGAATAACAGTAGATATAACAACTTATGCTATTATAAAACCATATATACAAGTATCGTTATAACTAAAAGAAAATAATATTAAATTTAATGGGGCATAAAATTCTTAAATAAGTTAGCTGAGTATAAGTAGTGATACTTCTTAATAGAGAAAAATGATGTAAAACTACTCAATAGAGCAATGGTGTAAAGAAAAAATACATCTCAATACAGAAAAGTTATGAATCATCTCAGCAGAGAAAGGATATGATGTCGAGAAAATAACATGTAGAATGGTGTTGAACTTCTCCAAAGAGACAAATAATGTTTGTGTAATGCGGATAAACCTCGAGTGAGGAATAATGTATGTGTAAACAGGTACATCTCAAAAGAGAACTTTAGTGATTGTATGTTGATACATCTCAAAAAAGAAAAATGTTTATCTTTATAGAATGTCTCAATAGAGAAAAGTGTTTGATGAGTTTGGTTTTCTCTTTTCTCTTCTTCTTTTCTTTCTTGTATTTAATGTACTTCTCAACAGAGAAAATATGTTGAAACTACTCCATAGAGAATAATGAGCTGAAATAAAATATATCTTTACAGAGAGGAATAAATTAAAATAAATTGACATCTCAATTGAGAAATTGAGCTAAAATAAATTTTACATTATTTATTATTTTCTCGTGCGGGAAAGCTGTTGGGACTTTTTATTTTATTCCTTAACAACTTTTCTATTTTCTATCACTAATTAATTTTCCTAACTTTTTCCTGATTTTTCCAGACTGACTAAATTCAACACTTTTCAAATTTTCAAATTTTATCTGGATGGGTTCCCATTTCAAATCAAAAATGGTCATTTGAGTGTTAAATTATAAAATAAATAATAATAAACTAAACTTATCAAAACAAGCTACATTTATTTCTACTCACTATGAAATAATATAATTGCTACAAACTACAATAATAGATAATAATGCTACAAACTACTCATAGTTATAAAACAGGAGAATTATTTATAATAAAAGAGTTACAAAATTACAACAAACAATTGAAACATAATATACTAATGAAGTTAATAAAAATGATAATTATACAGCAAATTAAACTATCTGGGATTAAATACTGATTTAACTAATTAAATAATCAAAAGATAATAGAAAAGTGAAATGTAAAACTCACGATACATTTTAAATAAGAAATATAAAATAAGGAAATAAAGGTCACAATCAGGATATAATGATGATGCTGGGATTAGATACGAAATTGTAATAAATGGCTACAGTCTATGGTGATCTACTCAGTACAGTGGTGGAGTCGAGTCCGGGTAAATCTAGATTGTCACAAATCAAAAGATTATTAATGAACATAAGAAAATACAATAATGAGAAATGAGATAGAAAAAAATTAAGTGGTGTGTCTAATGGGGCAGAGCTAAACCCTAACAATGGAATTTCAATCCTTGTAGCAATGTATATAGCAACTTATTTTGTGACTGCTTATTGGACCACCTGTCTGATAAAAGTCACTGGAACTTAGAAAGGATGGTTTGAGGCTAAGTGCTGCGGCCAACCAGAGACACTCTCTTCTCTGATTGGCTGACGCCCGAGGATATAACCATCCAGTTCTCCCAAGAATTGGAGTCTTGCTTCTGTCTTGCTTGGAGAAGGGCACTTCTCCAGCTCTCTTGCTACGACAACCATCAGACATCCTTTTGGGGACTTAGATGCTGTCGCAAAGGCAGAGCGATCTTGCCTGTCGGCCGCAAGCCAGTTGGGTCACCCCGACAGGTCCTGTTCCCAAGAGCGCCTGAGCTAGTCCAAATCCTGCATGGCTTGCAGGGCTAGGTCTAAAGTTAGACTAACCAGTTAACCAGCTGGTTGGAGGTTCAGAATTACGCTGATCTGTCAGCAAAGCATTTTGCTGACTGAGCATGGGGCATATGATGAGGATGTGGTCCAATAAAGATTGATCAAACCCATATATGTCTATGCATCAGTCTTAATTATGCTCCATCCTCTTATGACATCCCTGGCCCAAACCTTGGATGAAGCGAGAGGTGGTCATAATTTGCAGAGCATTTTATAGTGATTGAAGTCAAAAAATATTATATTGTTAAACGTCTAATCAATACTTTTGTATTATTTATGTCCATAGAATATGCTCATAATTAAACTTTTTTCTCAGTTGAATACTTATTAAATGTTATACATTTTAATGTTACTCAATTTACTACTTATTACTATTAATTACAACCACAGATTAAAGATATTTATCTTTATTTTATCGTAAGCAAGCTGATGCATTATAATAACATTATAGATCACAATAATAATAAAAATGGATTATTAAATTCATATTTTTTGAAATTACACACATTTTTACTTTATTAAGTATTGAGTCGCCCTCTATTGTTAAATTTTATAATTTTTTCTTACCAATTTTTCGAAAAAGGAAAACCAATGATTACATGTCATATAATATGCATTATAATGAGTACAGAAATTCCAAGAGTTACACCCAATGCATTTCCAATATCAGACACTAATTTGGCTAATGTTGCTAATGCTAATGTTACTCTGCATATTTTGCAGTCCCCTATTTTTGTAATTATCTTAGTAGACCCTGATGTATCTTGCGATGAACAATTATACTGCAAAAAAATAAAAAAATCATTCTTTCTGTTTGTACTGTTAAATTTTGCTTTTTTCATGTTAAACGTGGTTTTTTTTGTAAACGATCACTATTTTTGATGTAAAATTATTAATGCTTCCATTTACTAATGTTTCTTTCTATTGACTTCACTGATGTACGACTTTTTCTATAGTACATGTCCTGTCAAATCAACTTCATGAATTTTTTTTAGATTAGTATTTGTTTAACATGTGTTTCTAGGTTATGTTATAAGCCTAGCAAGCGAAAGGTCTTAGGGCTCAATTTTGTATTTCGCTTGTCGCACATCTCTTCCAAAACCATACGGCCGATCATGACCAAACTTGCCACAGCGATCAAGTGGATCGTGCTGAGTGTCGTAAGGGGTCGTATGTTCAGGTTCGACGTACCATCGAGGAATAATCACCAAAAAACAATTTCCCCATTGAAGACAATGGAAAAAACAAAGCACTTTCGAAAATCGAATTTTTTGAATTTGTTCTATTTGGGCGAAGCCTATTTCAGTTTGCCCTACGCACTCTCTGATTTTCATCGGACGATAAGAATTGGACGACGGGTTTGGACAGGAGGGAGCTTGCAGCCTTAGCTAAACAGGTAAGCGAGCGACTGTCGCGAAGTAGCTGATAAGTGTGAGACAACACAGTTGTGGATCTCTGATTCACAAAACTTGCTACGCTTAATTTGGGTTTGATTGCGAAGCTGATAACCGTCCTAGTTACTTTGTTTTTGGCTTTTACCACATGTATTTTTGTTTTTCATCAATAATTCATCAAAAGATCAAAAAAGCCTCAAACTATTAATGAAAAACAAAAATACATGTGGTAAAAACCAAAAACAAAGTAATAACAACTTCATACCCACATATCACACAACATTCCATGGACGTCCATAAAAGGTCCAAACATCCAATTCACATCCACGTGAAAGGGATGACATCCCATGGACATCCACATAAGGTC
>JAQFZN010001878.1:0-13489 GCA_034687075.1 Geophilus carpophagus
TATATTCGTGAAAATACGGTAATAGACTAAAGGTCTCCAATAATTCTGATTACTTTAATTAAAGTGATTGTTTGATTATTGGAACTAGTCCAATGTAAATTTTAAAATGAGCAATACAAATGAACTTGTTAGAAATGATTTAAAATTAAGGTTAGAAAAAAATTATATTTTTACTTCAATTGATTTTTATACAATTTTTGAATTTATCTAAATTAGTGGTTTACAATTTATACATGTTAGATATGTGCAAGATGGTATGCGAGGATTTCAATATGGAAGACTAAAAAAAATGTGGATACATCTGTTTTAAATTAATTTAATCAGCAGTTCTTAATTTGTAGTATGCATTACTACTAAAGAGATATTGCTTTCTGCAGGTGGTAAATGAATGTGCAAACAAAACCTCAAACCATCTCCATGCAAGTCAAATTCCTAGCTGCACCACTGACCCCACACTCAAAACGATGAAACATTTTATTGGTGACGTGTAAATTTTTCAAATGTTTATTAAGTTGTACAGAATTGTAAAAGCTTGAGCAAGTTTAATTTTGATTATTTAGATAAAATATATACTTTAGTTTATATAGTAATAATAATAGTGATAATAATAATAATAATAATAGTGATAATAATAATAATAATAATAATATTGATAGTACTAATAATAATAAAACTATTGAGTTAAAAATAAAAATAATTAAATCAACTTAATCAATGTGGTTGAAACCAGATAATAATTTTTATGTTTAAAGTTGATTCTTGTAATGTTAGTTTACTCTATCTATTGGTTTGCTAATTCGGTTCAATTATCACACAATATTTAATCCGTGTGTTGATTTGATATTATTTATACATGAAAAGAGCTGTTTGTTTTAATTAAGAGTATAACCAGGATTGGATTCGGTTACTGAAAAAAGTACTAGTTACCAATGTGGTTACATGTGTAAAAAATGAACTCATATTCTTAACTGTTACTGATAACTAGCTTACAAAATATCCTTAAAATGAGACTTCACTTGTAAAATCGACGAAAGTTATCATCTTAGCCTTCGATTTGTAATGCGTTACCGTTATATTTCATTCTGCAACGTAAGGCGAGTATTATATGTCGACTTATTGTAGAAAATAAGCTTATCTATACACACTAAATAAACCGATGCTATATCTAAAGTTTAAATGTCAAAAGTCCAATATTTGTAAGCTAATTACACCGCAATAATTTAACACAGTTCTCCTTCGCTTTAAATTTTAATTTACAGAAAATTGAGAATAGTGTGAGAGGGAGAGAATGATGACTTTGTTATGAATTTTCTTAAATACTTAATTTATCAAATGAAAAAAATGTTGATTAATTAAGCTAGAACTAGAATAAGAGAGAGATCATTAAAAACAAGGAAGGGAAAAGTTTTCTTTAATGGTGCTTTATCGTCGACAATTCAAGCCAAGCAGACACTCGCACAAGTTTGTTGTTGTCTTTTCTTGTGACCCTTTACCTGATTAAGAGGACTGTTACCTCCAAGTGCGCAAAGAAAACGGCCACGAGTCCATCAAAGGCTCATGGGATGAGTAAACCATGTAAATCCCTACCATCAAGGTTGCTCTTGCCAAATGGCCCAAGGCGGATCAAGGCGCGACTTTTCTGATAGGCGAAATACTTTCCAATGACACTTTCCACTTGAAAGCAGTTTTACTCCAAAAATTTATGATTACTGATTAAGGTGCACGTGTGTGTTGGAGAAATCTCTTTCCACAAACCCTCTGCTTAAGCCTACTGATAGCATTTTGTGACATGTTTCAATTTCATTTCTTGTTTTCTTGTTTTACATAATCTGATTTTCTAAAAAAAAGCTATATACAGATGATTGCAGAATGATGAAAAGAAGAGGAGAAAAAATGATAGGATTTGCTCTTCTCTTTTTTTAAATATTTCTTCTTTGCTTTTTTTTCTTTTTTTGGGAGAAACACAATTAAAGCAGAGATTTACGAGTGATTTAATAAAATCGACCTTTAATAAAATGACAGCTGTGAGCAGTAATTACAATGAGAGTGGCAAGCAAAGTCTCATCACGGAATCTATTAAGGCACGTGGCTGACGGACTATGCCATTCGATCGATCTGTTGATCCGTGAAGAGATGAGAGTGATGTCCACCAGCAGCTGCGGTGTCCAATAACCCTTCACTCAAGATTGTTCTTCTGCTTCAAACTAGCCAGGCAAAATGGGAAAAGTACTTTAGACTCGCATCTTAGTAACATTGGCATTTTGTGAAAATGAAAACGCCTCTCAGTCAAATTTCGATTTTAATATATATTAAATGCAACTTTTCTTTTTTTTTATTTCCTTATTTGAAAACGTCTGAATATTATTAATATTCTTATATAGAGTGAAAACAAACAAAGAAAAGGGGGAAAATGTAAAACTGAAAGCTAATAAGTTATGGTATTAAAAAAAGAAAGTAATGAGATTGAGTGTAATGAATTTGAAGCATTTGAGTTGGTTAACAAATTATACATTTTGAATTAAATTTTCAATAGATGTAAGATTATGAGAAGGAATTTAAATGTTTGCTTTTTGATAAAGATTAATCATAGTAAACATTTTTGTGTTGAGGAATACCCGAAATTTTAGTTTACTTTTTCTTTAGAATTATTTAATACTTAAAGATTAAAAATATTCTATTACATGACTGACTAGACATAGAAGAAGAAATGAATATAAAATTGGTTTAAAACTTTAATGGGAGTAATGATTAAAAATGAGTATTTGCTGTTGTAGGAATCAAAAAGCTAATGTTGAAATAAATTATTTGCTATTAAAGCAATTTTTAATTATTGTTAAGGTTTTAATTTCTAATGAGATAAAAGTATAATTTTTTATTTGCACAAACTTTAAATTAAATAATAAATTTCTTTCAGTAAAATTTAATTTTTAAAGAAAATAATGTTTATTGGAATTGATGCATTTATTCTTATAACACATTAAGTATTTCGTGACTTAAGGCTTATGTGATGTATTACTTTAAATAATGGCTGCTCGTTAATAATTAAATCGTTTTTTATTTTTCGTTTAGGTGAAATGGAAAATATATGTTTGAGTTTATTTACATGTAATAAAATTATTGAAATTCTAGGGTAATCTATACCTAATTTTTATAGTCAAATACCATTTATTTTATATTATTGTTATTTTACATGTCGAAAAATTAGCAACACATACCCCTTGACATTTTAAAATGATTTTTTAAGCAATGTGGATTTTTATTTAAGCCTTACGAAGAGAACATTGATTAATCAAAGCGATTTAAAAGGGGATTCACCGCTGAACTTTTTATGAGTTCATCGACAGTTGCGAAAGTCTAAGACAGGTGAAACCTGCAGAGATTTTAATGTGAAAATTATTATCGACTGACCCAAGGCTGAGCAATTTGGAAGTGTAACAACGGCTGTAATTCTCCGCCCATACTGTGTAAATGAGTATGTCTTTGCTGCTATTCCAGCACAATCAATATAAACGAGGAGGATGGAACTCATGGTACTAACTGCCGGTAGTAGAACTCGAAAGAATGAAAGAAAGGACCGAGGAAACGAAAGGAAAAAAAAGAAAAAGAGAAAAAATAGAGAGAGGCAATAGAAATCGGTGGTAGAAGCACAATGTGCAATACTTGGGATAGTTTCAGTGTCATAACTCTATAAAAATAAAAAAATAAAACAAATTGGGTTCATAACTTTTTATTGGAAGACATTGACCACGCTATTACAGGTGGGCCGTTTCTTTATGGACACACGGAAAGAAAATTTGATTTTTATTGGCTACACTAAACGGACCTGTGTGTCTAGTAGTACTAGGAAAAACTCTATTGCAAATGTATGTAGCAAATGTTGAGTGTCATTGACCTGCGTTTCTTGTCGACCTATTTGATTTTGTTTGATTATTTATTTACTGAGGCCCCAAAGCGTAAGGTGTTGGGGTTCCTTGTTAGTGTGCATTGTGTCTCCAGCTGATTGTTGTTTGTGCTAGAAAGGAAGCGGAGAATGGGATGCTTTCGCCCCAAGTTGTGCTTTTCCGTGGAATAAAAAGCAGAATGTAGATAATGAAGAAAGCCCACGGTTCGAGTGTTTCTGTCTACATTAACATCACTGCCGTTTTCTTTCAACCCATAGGGCAGCAAATTGAAATGACAATTGATTTTGAAAATAGCTATTTTATTATTTTTCCTTCTTTGCTACATTAAAAATTGAGATTATTTTGTAAACATCCAATTAAAGAATGAGTTTGTTTTTAAATTTAAAGTTAATTGACGTATATTTAAATATTTAGAACCTTTCAAGACGATTATTTTTGTGTGTTGTTTTGAAATTTCTAAGTTTGTTGTTTTATTAATGATTTTATTGATTAGGTACTATATGTACATGCAGTACACAATATAATAATATACAAAAGTGGTAATAGTTATTGATTATTTATTTATATAAAACATTATAATTATACTAAATTGTTGTGTACATAAGGTTTAAACTGTAAACACGTTAAAAATTAAATAAAAAAATTATTGACGATTCAAAAAATTCATACAAATTTAATTTACAAATTTATAAATAACAATTTTACAGGCATCTGGCTTCAAGTTTTAATTTCATTTTCTATCATATTTTTGTTGAAATAATTTCATTTTTAAAGTGCATTGCAGTAAAAGCCAAGGGGCAGTATAATAAATAATGCTAAACATGTCTTAATGTAAAAGGCACTCATCAGATGAAAATGTATTAAATTTATTAAAATATTTTTAACAATTATTAATTTTTTTGTTTTGCTAATATAATAATATTGAGTACAAATAGGAATGCTTTAATTTTAAAAATATTCTAAGGCTAGGAAATGCAGTAAAGAAAACTTTGGTTAAAACCGAGAAAAATATATTGATTGCCCACACTCATAGTTTGGTGAGTGTGACACAAATTGCTGTGAGCTTTGTTTGTGCAATCCTGCAGTACACTCGCAGTGGTATTAGAAAAATGAAGAGTGAAGAGTATAAAGTGCAAGTTAATGACAAACATTGGCAGATGAGTGAAGTGCACATTTAATCACTCGCAGTGATGGCTTCACTTGCCATTACTACATCAATCAATTTAATTGAGAATGATTCTATCTTATACCAGCTACATTCCTTAGTAAACACTTTTTACTGTCTTTCTTGTCACGCAGCAAGTGTGCTACTTTTTTCTCTATTTTTTATTTTTTCATTTTTACAAAAATATGTCATCAGAAAAGTTGTGAACAAAAAGTGAAAACGTGCAGTTTATGACAACTTAGTTACTGGTAACACTTATTTTTAAACATCTGACATTTAATGACGTCAATCTTTTTTTTCCAGTTTTTAACCCCAGTTCCATTAAACATTAGAAATTCAATTTACTATTTCTTTTTATTCGACAAAATGTCGGCGTGCAATTAATTCTGTCTTGTAGAGAATTAATTTATTGATAAGCAGCTGCGGGGGGGCCACGTTATATTTCTCTATAAACGTAGCATTTCATTTCCGATGACATGAAAGATAAGAATTGTTTATATATTTTTGAAATGAAAAGTAAGAAAAGGTTGTTTGAGGAAAATATTTTTTTTTCTTGGCCATGGATCATTGCATAAATAATTTGTTGCAAAAGAAATATTTTTAAATGAAAATATTAGACTTACTTCTTCATTCAGAGTCTGTTATAAATATTTTAAGGTAAATTCTGGTGTGAGAATTTTGGAATACAACTACTCGAGAAATTCTTTTTTTATCTTGAATATTTAATTCACAAAGACTTGGCCGAGTGTGATAACGTTAGCTCTGTTTGAACTAGAGAAACTTTAAGACGAGAAAGTGTAATTTTATTCATGTAAAGTACAGTAAAAGTAAAGGAAAATTATTGATAAACAGCACCAGGAACAAAATCTCTGCTTGGGGCTGATTGTTCAAACGGTATTTTTGAAAATATTTCTGCAATATGATATGATAAATATTTACAAAAAAATGTCGTGTTATGTAAAAGAACTTAGTGTACCACTTTTTGATAATATGTCGTAAAATCAGGGGTTACCTAAGTGCATTTATTTCTCTTCAATCAGACATTTTCAACACTAAAAATATAAAATAAAATTTGTGATATTTTTGGAAATCATTTTCTGCTCAATTTCTGCTCTTGGAGCCGGATGCAATTCAATTCTTGCACATGCCTAGGACAGGTAAATGTTCAGATGATATCCTCTTTAAATCTAACAGGAAAAAAAAACTGTTGGTGGTTTATTTACAAGTTGGCAGTTATTCCAAGACTTTTTAACCTAATATTAATAATGCAAAGATCCAATTTTCTTAAACAATTACCTGAAACAGCCAAATAGCTGGATAAGGCATATGGGACATAAGCACCTCAAAATTGCATTGCGCACTGAACATTTAATTAAGCAGAAGAGTTTTATACAGAACTAATGAATAATAACATAGCTATAAATTGCAGACCAGCTTTAAAAAAATCAAAATATCGATAAATTTTTTATTTGTATTAGAGTTTAGACCATTTGAAACTCGTAAATTTGCATTTTTATGTCTTAATTATACAGCTTTGAATAAAGAAGTAAAATTAGCTGCATTCTTTAGACTTTTGGATTAATAATGCTTAAGGAAATGTTGGGTTAGGAAGAAAATTGAATTCCAGTTTGAAATTTAGTACACTTAATGTCTTAGGTTTGAATTTTTTTGGAGGAACGTATCTAGGGAACCTAACGACTGGGTTAGATGATTGGAACTCATTAAAGACGATTATACATGCCCTATTTCACACAATGTGATCGTTGAGGCAGATATCAACTTCCTTTGATCTATTAAAAAAATAGTCGGGTTAGTAAATGGCAAACAAATTTCACCTAAGGCGGATATATATGCAAGTGCAAATGAAAGGCACGAAACGGAAGCGAGAAATCAAACGAAAAGGATTAACTCTCTTGGCGTATTGCTGCCATTTATCTTCATTTAAAATACTACTTTACTGCTTCATCTTAGAAAGAATTCCACATGGAGTTACAGAGTAATGTGACCTCATCCATTTGATGATTTGTTCCCAGAAATTTATTACTCTTTTTTTTATTATTTCTTTTTAGCATTCTTAAAAAGAAATAAAATAAATAAAAAGCGATTCAACATGAAGGGCAAAAGGAAATGTAATTGGTCAAACACAGTGCTAGATTTACTTTGGTGCAAATGGGGCTGAAAGGGAGTGTTTCAGTGGCCGAATGTATTGCTTTATAATAAAATAAAGCACTTTTTTCTTTTACTTTTAAATCTGTATGATTTGCTTTCTTATTTTACTTTATTACAATGTTTTGGTACGTGATTTTCAATCAAATTTAATTCTTAATTAAAATGCTTTTAATCAATTAATTATTAACTGTAACTCATCTCAATTTTTAATGTGTAAGCACTTGCACAGGTAAGAAAAACAGTGAATGTTAAAAAGGACTTGAAAAAACTTATTAATTTGTTAACTGACTTCTTCATTCAGTACATCCTGGAGAAGAAATGCAATATGATGCATATTTTATTGCATAAA
Organism: Geophilus carpophagus; assembly: GCA_034687075.1. NCBI lineage: Eukaryota > Metazoa > Arthropoda > Chilopoda > Geophilomorpha > Geophilidae > Geophilus > Geophilus carpophagus. The sequence continues at coordinate 7,586 of JAQFZN010001878.1, forward strand.
TAACCCTCAACTTTTATTGCTGGTATAATTATAAATTTCTAAATGTGCGTAGATATATTTGGTTGTATGTTTTAGTTAAATATCAGCCTAGTTTTGCCAATTTTGTAAGTAAAATATCAGTTCTTTAAGTCTAGCCATAGTTTGATGAAGCTGAAATACTGTATTACATTGCAATAAATCAAATGGAAGTCGTTACTGTTACAGTAGTACCTTATTTATACAAATGCACATGTGTGGGGAATTACGCAACTCTGTTTTGTTATCTAAATTTAAGATTTCTATTTTCTTGTTATATGTTGGTGTTATAAAGTGGGAGAAAATGCTTTTTTGCTGTAACTTCTGATTTACTTTTTTTGGCTAGTCTCCGCGTGCATGACATGGCGAATTTATGTGGGCAGTGAAATATTGTAGACCTTTACCTTATTCCACTGGACTTTGCAAGAACAACGAAAACCAACGTTCGCCTCTTTTTTTCTACACTTTTTCTTGCTCTTCGGTGAAAAGAACTATTTGCCAACTTTTTCACACCACTCTGCCTGCATGTCTAGATATACGAATAGGTCGAGAGAAAGATCATTCTTCTTGATTATCTGAAAGGGAAAAAATATCTGTTTTTTTTTCATCATTCTTTTTGTTCTCCTTTTGTGTGCTTTCACAGTCGACTAAATTGTGTGCTTCACACTCACTCTTCTTACGGTCCCTTAATGGAGATTACTCTTGTCGTTGGTCACTTCTAACAGGAAATATACTTACTCAAATGGTGTAACACACAAACGATTCACTCTGCTACCCAATTTGGTATCCGTAAAAGTGTAAAAACATTGAGGCTTGCCATCTTTTCTATTCATTGTAGTGTAAGCAAAAGAGCAACGACCTGAACATTGTCTTAAGTCGAGGATGAAAAATCAATAACCAATACAAAGAAGAGATTCTCTCACTTGAATTTGGCAATTGGTAATATAAACAAAGTTTAGATTAGATTAATAAATGAAATAAATTTAAATTAATTTGCAATGGAAATTTAATGAAATTAAAAAAGTTTCATTTTGCACATGAAATTGGACGTGAACTCTGAAATCTAACCTCAGATGTTGGCAGGTGTTGACATAATCAGTTTGTACACCCAACTTTGAATCAGTTGGGCGTGTGAAAGAGAATATGAAATAGAAACATCTAATAAGTTTGATGCACTGAAACGAGCTGATAAGATTTTTGTGTCACATTCATGTCAAGCCCTTTCATGTTGGAACAGCAGATGAATTTCTTGATGGGGCATATTGATACGCTTTGTTCTAGAGCCGATTTATATATATTCAGGTGAGAGGGAGTCTTATCAGAATCAGTGCTTTTCGTATATGAAAGACAGAAAATTGGCTACCGTCCATTTTGCCCTGTTTATTTGGGAATGTTGTGAGAAGTGCAGCAGCTTCTTAATCTGAATATTTGCTGTTCTCTCGAGAAGCAACATAAATGAGGCTATTTTTGAAATGCATTTGCTTTCTCATAAATAACGAGAGCGCACATTTTATTGATAAAAGTTTTAGGTTATTATTTTTTAAAAATTATCTCCTCTTTTATTTTTTAATAGAACATTATTTTAATAAAAGGTGTCATCAGTCATAAAAGCGTTATCATTTTGTCTAAGATGCCTAACTCATGCAGCAGTCTAAGTCTCTCGAAGTTTCATTAGATACTAAACATTCTATTAACCAAAGTGCACGTTATTTTATATTAATACAGATCCATCAATTTTTTGCATCTTTGCACTTACGTAAAGTTAAATTGATGGCAGAACAATCTGAAATTAAAATAATTTTTTTCAAATTAATTTTCTTGGAAACGATTACTTAAAATAAGGTGCAAAACAAACTATTAAAGCTTGTCTTTGATCCAAGATGATATCTAAAGGTTAATTATTGCATATAGCACTGTGGTTTAGTGGGTTTTCTATATTTACTAGAAGATATCTATTTGGTATGTGTTTTTGATATTCAAGTAGCTAAAATTTATGGGTTCTTGTGAAAGGAATACCAGTGGGTTCTCTACTATTATTTTTTTAATGATAACAAATGTCATTTGCCTGCAGCATGGTTTTGGATTCATTCATTTTAATCTAGAAAAATAAACTGGCAATGAATTTATGCTTTGTTAAGATACCATTTTGGATATTTTTATTTTTATTTTTTGCAATTTGGGTATTAATTAATTAATATTTTTACTGGTAATCTATTAAAATGTTGGAATTTGATATGAAATGTTCTGTTTTTAATAAGATTTAATCATATTTTAAAATAAATAGTTTCTTGACACGTTCTCACTTGAATGTGTTGTTTATTATTTTACTCGGAGAAAGGAGTTACATGGCTTGAGTCTAATAGCAATAATCAGTGTGCCCATTAATTGAATTATGTGCTTAGAATTGTGAGTTATTCTCATCTGCAAGGCCTTGTTAATAAATAATAACTTTAGCGTATGTAGACATCTTTATACAGAAAGAGAAATTGTGGTCAGAGATAACCAATGTTTGGTTATACCGCATTAAATTATTATGTGAAATATAAAACATGAATTTTAACCACCAATAAACTCGGTGCAACAACGATGCAACGAGTAGATTGTGCAACGAGATTTTAATGATAGCCCAACAAGAGCGTGAATAAAAATGGCAAAATTATAGTGTTAAAAATCGATCTATTGTATTAAAACACAATTTATATACCATCAATTAAACATAAAGGCTAATCCAGTGTTGCTGTTTATCCTAAAATGGGCAGAGCACTTGACAAATGGTTGACAGTAAGAGTTGTGGTTTACACTATAGCCTCTATTTCCAACCTCACTTACACAATTCCTTGGACACCAATAATTAATTCTGGCTAGTGAGAGAATGTAGCAATGAGAAGAAGCGGGCAGAATGGGAGTGAAAGAAAAAAAAATGGCAAAACTCCCTCGTGTTCTTGAGGAAACCAATACCAGAAGTGGGTGTACAAGACAACATTTCATCATTTTACTATCCTTTGGGCATTCTTGCTGCAGGCTACTGGCTCCTTATCTTTTCCATTATATACCAACTATATCCAATCGCGTTTATTTGCGTAGATGGATGGTCACGAGTTTATCAGATGGTCAACACAACATCAAGAGGCAAAGTGAAGCTTGATTCACTGCCTAGTGCGGTTTGGATAAATGACCAGCGAATAAAAAAGATGGAATTTTTTTAGAAATGTATTTTTTTATGCGATTTATTATGTTAGGAATTAATCAAATTATCTGGGAGGAGTAACAAAGTTGATATATTTGTTAAAATGTTTTTTAGATTTATTAAAGATGGAAATCAAATTTTATTTTTATGAGGGTATTATTTTTAAAATAATACTTTTTACAGGCATTTAATAATAAATAATATTAAAACAGTTTACAAAATTGTCTTTTGGTGGTGTTTGTTACACTAGATATTTTGTGATTTAATTTTACCAAAAATAAAAATGGGAAATTTTAATTATCAAATTCCACTCAATATTTTTGTCTTTTTTTGCATATTTTGCTGTGTTTTATGCCAGAAATGGTTTATAAACTTAGATGAGATCGAATGTAAACATAATACTTAGCGATGATTTTGCAGTTTTGTTGCAAACTTATTAAATATTAACGTAGCAATAATGTAACTGCAGTTAATTCTATTTGAAAAAAGTTTATCGTTTTATTTTTACTTTAAAACAACATTTTTTTTTCTGAATTTGCTTTTGGATTTTTACACAGATCACAAAATTATTGATTTTATGAAAAAGAAATACGGTAAAAAGTTTATTTCTTTTTAAATTGGAAGTAAGCACTCACTCAACCTTTATAGAGCGCAGCTTTTTTAATATTATACCAATTAAAATATTGTAAACATGTAATTCAGCTTTAAGCGCAAAGTGTTTTAAAAGTAACCACGATTTTAAAATTACTTTAAAACAAAAACATCTTTTTGAATGCAGCTAGTGTGATATTTTATTTTAAAATGTTACCAGTCACAGCTGTGCGTTTCCGATTATAAATTACTAGGCTATAATAAGAGCTTTGGAGCATGAATCATTCTTGGACATCAATAGATAACTTTCAATTGCAGAAGCAGTGTAATTCATTGAAATAGTCCAATAATTATTTCCGTGCTATACTGAAACTGTTAGCAACTTTCACAGTTTTAATTATCGATTGATAGAAGGCTTGTGAAGCATGAAATAACTTTTAATCACTGACTTAGAATTGCTAATAAAAAGCAAATTGTTTGGAAACGAAAAGATTTTACTGTCTTAGCTTTTCTGGTTACATATTTATCAGGTATATTATTTCAAATTAGTAAAAAGTACTTGTTTTTAATTTTAATTTAAAAATAAAAATAAAAATTTTCATGATCTATTATGAAATAGTTCAAGAACATTGGATTATCTTTGTTAACAAATTCTATGCAAATGTTATCACATCATCTCTTTGAAAGTTTATAAAATGTTTATAAACAAGTTTATCAGGTTTAAAAAAAATAATGATAAAATGTTTAACGTGATTATACGATCAATAAGAGCTAATTAGACATAAAATTTGAATATCTTCCTTGCGAACTGTAGGGTTTTGCAGAAGAACATTTGAAAAGAGTGGGTTAGAATAAAATACTCAATAATAATGGAATAATTTAAAACAACATTCCTGCTATATTTACAACTCCACGCATGTTTGCTTTTTGGGGCTTGTTTTTACATTTATTTTGCATGTTTCGCTTGTTAAACATGCAACATAGCATGAAGTGCATTCTATCCTTGCGGTCTGTCGTCCAGAATCTGTTTTACCTGACTGATTTGGTTTATTTGTTTATTTTCTAATGGAAAATTATATATTTTAAAATGTTAGTAATTATACACGACTAGTGTCAAGTTACATTTAAAAAATGGACTTTTTTTAAAAGTAATATAGTCATTGTATTGTAATTCAGTACTGGTAATCGATTTGCTACCCACATTTTTTTCATTGATTTGGCCATTTGTTTACCATGTCGGAATAGATACGACACAGTTGTAAATATTTATTGCTTTAAGGTAAAGAAAAAAAATCATTTTTTATTCTGTGGATGATAGACATGGATTATAGGTCGTTGAGCAAGCAACGATTTTACGCCTTCGGCCAATGATATCTCTATCTGGGCGTGTAATTTTCTTTCTTTTCTGAAGATTTGTGTTAATGATTTAGTCAGTTTAGCTTGGGCGTTATTATGTGCATTACTGCCTGAGTCAATAAATGACATTTTTTCAATTTAGTAAACTACTTTTAAACTGATGTGATAATAAATTATTAAATTATTTTACTATTAATCATAAATATATTTTGTTTATATTTTATTGCTTGTATTAAATACTAGCTCAGTCACCCGGCATTGCCTGGGTTATCCAATTAATCAAAATATTAATAAAATTTATTAACACAAAGTAGATACTGTATTTTCACTTTTCAATTTTCCCTGTATTTTCACATAAATTGAAAAACTTTAATTTATGTTAGTATCTTGCTTTTTTTTACTATAAAATACAGAATGATTCTTTTTACAATTTTTTACCATTACAATTCAGAAATAAAAATAAATGTCTTCATTGTATTCATAAATAACATGCTTGAAATTGTGTCTCAGAAATAAATAAAACATTATACAAACGAATTACAACACACAAAACTGTTATAGACAGCACAATACTCACATTAAAAGGCGGGATTAGTCTTTCTTTATCTTTATCTAAAACTCTTTGGCTAATCAGATCCATTTAATACATACAAACATACAGTTTTCTTCTTTATATATATATATAGATTTAATTTAATATTAAATTTTTTGCTGCACGATTGGTATCGATGTGATTTCATTCTATCTGTAATGTA
>JAQFZN010001879.1:0-13488 GCA_034687075.1 Geophilus carpophagus
AAAATTAAATAAAATTGAATCAAAAATTAAATAAAATTGAATCAAAAATTAAATAAAATTGAATGTAATTAGACATTATTAATATTTGATATTATGAAATTAATACTTGATAATGAAATTAATCAAAGTAAATCAATAAAAAAAATTAGATTGACTCATCTTACAATTTTCTCGTTGGAGATTCAATTGAACAAGAAAATTTTTCTTTTAGCCCATCCACTTCATCTTTGATTTGACACAATGGACTTTTTAAAAAGGTTCCCTTTTTTTTATCTTTTTGAACTTTTTTCTTCTCCTTTCTTCCCCTTTCCTTTTTCTAACCACCTAGGTAGCTTTGGTTTCATTTGAACGTGCCTGAAATGAAAATTGTTGGTTGGATTTAGAAGAAAGGAAAAAGTGATGAATAATTTTTTTCTCTTTTTTACTTTTTTATTAAAACATCTAGTAGCAACATATTGAACAAATACCCTATTTTGGATCTGGGAAGAAGAAATAGATTGAACTTTAAGAAAGTAGAAACAAATATTATTGACAAATATTTTAATATTTAAACTGTTTACTCATTTGAAAATTTCTGGAGAAAGAGAAATGTTTGTTTACTAATAAGCTTAGTTAGTTTAATTTGGTTCCAAGTTAATAAATTAGTAATTATGTATTGCAAATCTATTCAAGTTTGATGTCAGAGCCCTTCTTTGATGTTTATATGAGTGTGAACAAGACAGGTGTTGTCCACTGAAGAGGAAATAAGTTAATTTTTTTATTTATTGGTTTCAAGATTAGTTAATTAAATTGATATGAACTTCATTGAACTTTGAAGAAGTTGTTTACAACACATGACTCAGTAGTCATACTGGTTTCATCTAATAGTTATAAATAAAAATCTTTGCTCTTTAAGTGGATTGTACTGTATTTTTTTATGATCATGTTTATCAGGCCTGGTGCATTATGTAATTAATGAATTATTACACCATTGCAATAGAGATACTTTCTTGGAAATGGTATATTTTAAACCAAAAGTTTAATTTGTGAAGCATCATTTGTTTAGTAGGAAATTAGTTGCACACTTGGGGGTTTAATTTAGCAAATCGAATCTGAATCAAACCATTAATTCAAAAATTGTAATTGAATTGAATTCGAATCGAATCCGAATCAAATCAAATCTATTCTATTGATGCCAGAAATTATTTTAAATTGTATTTTTGTGTTGTTTTTTAAATAATATTTTTTTAATTAAATTCTAATTATTTTTGGGATTGGGAATCCTGGAAGGAAGTCCTTATGTGAGAAAGCAAATCAATCATTTGGGCATAAGAAATAATCGAATCGAATCCGAATCGAATCAGATTAAATAAATCTTTAATCGAATCGATTAATTGATTTGAATTCGATTTGCTGTTTATCAAATCGGTAAGATTCACCGAATCCAAAACCCCCATTTGTGATCAGTTGTTAAGAAAAGTAATGCCATCTTGTGGCGATTCCGCGCCACAAACTAGAACGCTCTTACAAATTACTTTTTTATTAGAAAGTTTCTTAGAGGGGTTAATCATAAATTACATTAAAATAAATTAAAATTAAATAACTAAATTTAAAAATTAAGTAACTGATATTTACACATCTGATCAAATATATACACATTAAATCAGCGATTCTCGTGTTTCATTTCTATAACCTTATTTCTACTCACAAAAACAAGTGATGATGATCAGAAATGTGCATGATAAGGATGTTCTATGCACACAGTTGAGCAAAAAGAAAGGTCTTCTTGAACCTTGAGTGTAGGGAAGGGGGATTTCAATAAACTTTGACATGCAAAACAGGGTTGCTAGTAAAAACATTTCGAGAAACACAGCATTAAAATATTTATGTCACTGTCAATTTATTGATTGTCGGCAAAGAACAAAATCACTACTGTCTAAAATATGCACGCATGTATACAGTCAAACTTGATTAAAGCTACAGTCAGGGGACTGTGCATGTTGTGAAGTTACAACAGTGATATTCTAACTAAACTTACTTGTATATACAGGTAACCCTCCTATAACACGGTTTGGCTCTAACACGATCAGAAATTTGCAAAATATTTATTTATAATAAGTTTTCTGAACCTAACCTCACTTCTTGTACTGGCTTTGGGTCTCAAACAACACGGTTTCACACAACACGGCATTTTCTATTTTAATAAATATATTCACACATTGTAATTTTGATAAGTTGTAGCAATTTACATAGCCATAAATAACATGAAAGAAAACTAATGAAATGTAACAACATTTTTCAGCTGGATAAATGCACACACTTAACATTTGTCATTTGGTCAGCAACTAGCTGACCAGTGACCACAGCACTTAATTGCAAGATGTACAAACATAATGCCCAGAGTGAAAAGCTGATGTTTGATGAAATTAGCTGAAAATGTGAGCAATTTATTTGATGAATTTTCAATGTCCTGGAAGGAAATAATTGGGGTAATATTTATTTAAGTTAGGAGTTTAATTTTGTGCACAAGTTCTTTAAAGCATGTTGCCATTGCTCTTACACAAGTTGATCGTTGAGGGCCCTGTGTTGATTAAAATTCAGTCTCTTGTCGAGAGTAATTGGCATTTAGTCGATCGAGTCGGTGTCAAACGCTGACACTTGAACATTCCCTGACTTGATGTCTGATGAGAGCAGATGGGTGCTTGGGAGTAAAGTATTATACATGTTGCTTTAAAGATGGTTTCTTCAATTTTTTCGCTTTGATACAAGTTTTTCATTTTGCTTTGATTTAAGGCTTTTAATGCGAGTTTTATAGTGTTTGTGACCGGGTTATAATGGAAATTTTGGCATAAAAATATGAAATATTTTCAAATTTATATTAAGTAATATTTATTTTAGTTGTTTGGTTACAAAATTTGCAAGTCAGAATACAACAAAAGCTGAAAATAATGATAGCATTTCAAAATAAAAATGTATAGTCAAAAATAACTTCAATTTTGTACTTGAAATTTGAGGCAGAAAATAAATGAAATAAATTGGTGTTGACAAGGATTTAATTTCCTACTTCAAAGGAAATGGTATATTTCGAGGAAATACAAGAGCGTTGTACAAAGTTTATTAACTTGTGATTTGGATCAATTGCTTTTCTTTAACCGAAAGAAAGTATTTGTTTTCCTTCGTTAAAAGGATGATTAAAGGATGCCTGTCAATAGAACCTACTAATCGATTTGTTTCATAAAACTTATTATAAAATTCCATTAAAAAAATGACTGCTAAAGTGAAATAAAAATTAATCTTTATTAAAAATGCAGTTGGTGCATCAGAGAGGAGCTTCTTATGATGGTTTGCAAATGGTGCCATCAACATCCCATTGCATCAGCACTTTGCATGAATGAATCTAGCAAACTGTGTCACTATTGTTTGTCATTGAGCAGTGAATTATTACATGATGGAATACACAATCCTAGTCACTGATAGGTAATTAAACAATTAAATATGTTTGATTTTTGTGACTCACTAAGAACAACATCAAGAAGGGGCATCTATGAAATGTACCAACACTAACATTATTCTGCAGGTAAATAAATGGTGAGGTTTACTCCATGAAAAGTAATAAGGACTGTAAAACATTCATTTATGCTTAAATACACTTTTTTAATTTTTAAATTTACATTATTATGAAATTTGTATTTAATTTAATTGACTTTTTGAATATTTTCTGGTTTGTTAGCATTTCCCTTTTGGATAAATCATGGTTAAGAAATAATCAGAATTTTTCAATCTAATTTGAATTTTGAAATTCTTCAAAACCACCGTATTCACTTTGATCTTTGTACTTAACATTATTAATTCTTCTAGAAACAAATTAATTATTCGAAAATTAATATTTTAATAATGTTTTAATATTCCTTAACGTTTACTTTAAAATAAAAATGAAGAAAGTCAAACATTGAGATATTAAACATCTATGTGAGTATATTTGTACTAACTGAGTTAACAAGACTTTCTAAACATAGAAATGAATAAGCCCATAATCAAGAATTGTTTGTAATTGATGGTGCTTTACTTCTTTAAATCCATCTGCCACTTAAATAAACATTTTTTTACAGAACATTACTTTGTAGTAAAAATAAACAAGAGGAGAATTTTATATGATGATTTTTCTGCCTTCTTTAAGATTATTTGATGAAGACAGCAGATGGATGAAACTAAGTCATGTTGCAACTGTCTATGGCAGATTTCCCATGAGGCTGAATAAGCTTAAACCTAAAGCGACAAAATTGTAGAAGCAGAAATTTGAGGAAAAAAATTATATAATTAAATTTGAAATAAAAAATTGACATATTTGATGTAAAGATCATAATTCTAGAATTTTCAAACGTCGTTTTCCATTTTTGGCCAATCAGTTAAACTTGTCATAATTTATGACTTACTAGCAGAACCCGCAGAACATCTGCAAGCTAGTTTAACTTTGCCGTAAAGTTAAGTTACGTATCAGCTATGTGAGGTGCGTGTGTGACGTTATTATAAACTGATGGTATACACAATTTTACATATGCCCCACCCCTGTTGTGGCCTATACGAGGGTGCAACGTATACATAAAACTAAAACGAAAAAAAAATATAAATTTAAAACTGGAGGGGTATGTTTTTCGATTAAGCATTATTTCCAGTTTAATATTCAATTTTGTGTTCAAAATTTATAATTTACTGAGTTCAAAGTAGAAATTAGTAAAAGTTATGTATGAGTATATATATGTAAACGATAGGGAGTTTGTGCAAGACAACGTTAAGTGGCCCGATACACTAAAAAAGAAATGATACACTTCTATCATTAGTGTTATTGTTTGAATTTATTTGTCATTTGTGCATGTAGCAATTTTAGTCTTAACACTATTAATTGTTCTCAACAAACAATACAAGTTCAAAAAAATTCACTCGGTTACAACCGGTTGAGTTTTTTTGTCTCATTATAAGTAACCATTGTTACAGAATAGTGTTCCTATCTCTGATTGGCTACACTATTTTTCATATTTAGCGTAACAAATACTCAAAACAAAAACAATATAGCCATATCGGCATAATAATATCGTTATCGCATATCGTTTTGTTGTAACGATTTGCTGCACAAACTCCCTATTATGAATGTTATGTTAACGTTATTTGGGTGCAGCCTGTACACCGGGTGCAGCTATTCAATTTATGTTTACATAATAAGCCCAAGCACGCTGCTTATACAGAGGTGCAGCCTTTCCACGGGGGCGGCCTGTATGCGCTAAATTACAATATATATGCATAATTAATGTACAGACATTTGTGATGTATTGTTATTGAAATATTGCAAGGTATGTAATGTTCACGATGTTTGTGATAATAAAATATTTCAAAATTAGTATTTAATAATTAAATTTAATTATTGATTGAAATATTTACTAAAAGTAATCAATAGGTGCGTTCAATCTCTAGAAGTTAATTTGACTTTGACTCATTGCCGGATGTGCATCGTAACTGAGAAGTAAGAAGCGTGAAGGCCGTATAAGTCAAAGAAGGAGAAATCAAATAGGAATGACTTATGTGACTTCTACAATTGACTTGTGTGTTGCGCACATGCGCAGTGTGAGGTGTGTGGCTGTTCCAAGCAGCTATTTTTGTTTCTCGGTCTATTTTCACATTTTCAAAGGTACCTTTTTATAACTTTTATATTTCTTTGATTTATCGATGATTTATTGATTTCTGTTGCGGTGCATCCTTTGCGCATGCTCACTTCTCAATTGTTATAAGTGAGTTTAATCACAAGGGACTTCTAAAAGTCAATCGTAGAAGTTATTTGACTTGTAGAGATTGAATGCACCTAATGATCACATCCAATTATTGATTACATTTGGTAAAAATGCCATCAATATCACAATGATTGATCTGGGTATTTTGAATGGAATTAAAAAACTCAATAAGTTCCATTTTAACAGCAAATACAGTTTTCAGAAACAGAGTATAACACTACACTATAACTATAATAAATAAAGGAAAAAATCTTAAAAGACACACTACTTATAAAACTTGCTCTAACTTGATTCTCCCTCTCGCTCAATTGCTATCAAACCCTCCTTTACATTGGTCTATTGGGATTTCCCACCATGCACTATGTTCCCTCAGAGACCTTATGTCACTCACCATTCTTCTTGCACACAACTTTTCTCCCCCTAAAGGGAAAGGAGCAAGAGAAGAAACATGGATAACAAGGATCAACTTTCAATCTCTCCCTCTTAACTTTGATCTTAACGACTTTTCTCACCTTTTAAACATTAACTCCATCTTGACTTACAAGATGACGTCATAGTAGGGGATGATACATTCCTCTCACATGTTCTTCATACCAAACATATTTTAATTTAAAGTAATTTTTTTTAATTAATTAATTGATTAAATTGTTACATACGTCTTCGGGTTAATGAGGGTATTTTTTAAAGGGGTTAAAAGTTATGGGGGAATTGAGAGATCAAAGAGGAAATTAATGGCGATTAACACTGTCGTTTATTTTAATGAAGTAGGTGACATGATTAATGTTAGTGAGTAGATGAGGTTTCAATTTTATTGGAAATGATGATCGAGTTGAAGACGATGTTCAGTGGATAATTGAGGAGTGAAATGGATGAGCGCTTCCTCATTTGCGTATAAATTAAGGTATTGAAATGATGAAATGGAACGATGAAACTGGAATATGGATGAAGGGAAGTTTGGTTTAGTTTTGAAAGGGGATTTTCTATTTTAGAGGAGAAATTGAAATGATTGGTTTGATTGATGGAATTGGTACAGAGTAAATTTATTCAGTTATTTGATGGGTGAATAGGGAAATTTGATTTGGATATGAAAATGGGATCATTTTTAAGTTTTTGTGTGTGTTTGTAAATTGAGGAAAATGAAAAAAAGTTTTTTTTGAATTTTTTTTAAATTATGTAAATTTTTTTTAATTATGTAGATTTTTTTAGGGTGTGTAAATTGTGTTATGATATGTAAAAATAGAGTTAATTGTCAATTTACAAATGAGATGGGAAATTTGTTGGATGTTTTATGAGTGATTTGCATAAGATGCAAAAGTGCAATTTGCTCATTAGTTAATGAGTTTAATGGTTTAGTCTGAAAGCAGAAGTGATATCTTCGTTTTTTTATTCATTTGCTTATTTAATTCCAAATGACAAAGGTAACAATTAATTAGTTTTTAGAGGCAATTATTAAATTTAAGGAAAGTGAATTGAATTTATACTTATTGCTGGTGCATTTAATTTTTATTTCTTAATTTTTTAAATATTTTTAAAATAAAATTGCTTATTTTCTTCTGTCGCAATAGATTTTGTAATATATTGATATCTTGCAGTTAGTAGATCTTAAATGAAACAGTTATTGCTCAACAGAGGGCATGACTAACACTAGAAAGATGACTAAAAACTGTCATTTTTGTTACTAAGTGTGCAAAACAGCCAGACAGCGAAATTTTTTTAAAATCTGTGTGATTATGCTTGGAATTTGTGGAAAATTTTGGAAATTTGTGGAAAATTTTGGAAATTTGTGGAAAATTTTGGAAATTTGTGGAAAATTTTGGAAATTTGTGGAAAATTTTGGAAATTTGTGGAAAATCTTGGAAATTTATGGAAATTTTTTAAAACTTTTTAAAATTCTAAAAATTATTTTAAAATGTATGAAAATTCTTGAAAACTCTATAAAATTGTGTGAAAAATCATTGAAAACTGAAAAATCTTTGGAATATCTTTGAAAACTAAAAATTCTGGAAAATTAAAAACTGAAAATTCTGTGTAAAATTAAAAACTGAAAATTCTGTGTAAAATTAAAAACTGAAAATTCTGTGTAAAATTAAAAACTCTGTTATTAATCTTTGGAATTAGTTTTTTAAAAGCTTATTAATTTATTCCTTTATTTATCTATTATTTTTACAATATTCTTGGCTTTCTTTTGGCAGCTTTGCTAATTGAACTCACCTCATGCAATAAAACCTACAAAAAGGTTGATTCCATTTGAACTTTGGTTTGTGATAAAACTAATCTCAGGCATGGGAGTAATATTTTTATTAAAGTCAACTTTTATTGCGATTGGTGTTTGTATACAATATATTTGTTTAGGTTTATTGCTAATATATATAAGTGGCCGATTTTGGATTTGCTATGAGATGCAACATGTGTTGGTTTTATCTTTTATGGTGGCTTTGAGTGGAATAGATGGAGGTTAAAGATGAAAAGCAACGACGGTGTTAAAGGTTACAGATAATTGCTCACTGTTTACAATCAACCTACATGTGTTGATTTGCCTCAATTTATTGGTTGTAATAAAAGTTTAATTGATAAAACTTTATTACAGTTTGTACAAGCTATAAATATACGCATTTTACAGCACTGACTCACTGATAATACTTTTTAAAACGACAAAACAGAATCTTATATTTACAAAACTTGCTCAATATGTCTACAATTGATCTCAAACACAATATTTGTGTCAGTTTTTGTTTTTTCTGAACATTTTAGTCTCCAAAAAACTCCAAAAAATTTGTGTTTTGAATGACCAAAAACGTCAAGTCATTTGAAAACTTGAAGACTGATAAACAACACACAAATTGAAGTTGATGGTGCTTTATGCATTGATTCGAATGATAGTGCATGCTTGAGCATTAAGCTTGAGATTCATGCATTAATGCACGTGTAGTAACGCATGCACGTGAATTAAGCTTAACTTCTGAAGTGCATACACAAATGTCAATAAGCTGTAAATTTTGCTACAACATTATTTTAAATTGTCAAATTTGTTTCTTCAAAATCAGATTCGGCTTGAGAGCTTCCTAATGTGTAATATGTTGCTGAATTATGTTCTTTTAAAATGAAGATCGTATTATTAGAATACTATTTGCAAAGTGTATTCTTATTGTGTAACATTTAACACTTATAAAAAGCATTTATTATTGAAATTTTTTTTGATGAACAGGAACAGGAAGTTACTCTATATTTTCAACTTGTGTCACAAAAACTTGTTAGGATCTGATGGAAAAGGTCTCACATGGTCTTATAATATCAGAGATTTATAAATCTCATTTTTTCAAGTAAGATTTGAATCTAATTTGAGATTTATCCCTGTTTATCGAAAGTTTGCTGTAGTCATATAATTCTCAAATTTCATCTGCACTTAGACCAAATTTTTATATTTATTAAATATGTCACTAGGGTACTAGTTTGTAATGCATATTCTATATTACATGCAGGAAAGCCTGACTCTGCTTTTGCTGTAAATAGTAAGGGGTGAAAAAACTGCATTTTTATAACAGTCTCTCACCTAACCAATAGGTTTGGGTGTATTAGAGAGGCGAGGGGGACAGAGCATAATAGAAACTAACAAGAAATCACAAATTGAAGTTTAACGAATCTTTATTCATTACAAGCCCTCTCTTGCAACCCATGTTAGCTTAGAGCAGTCATTTCCAAAGTGGTCTGTATTGACCCCCAGGGGTTGACTCTGACCTGCAAGGGGTCCATGTCAATGAAAAAAAAATTGGGGGTGCATGAGATGTAAATGGGGGTCCACGAGAGTGGGTTCCATTTGAAAAATATAGAAATGTTGCTGTCAAAGCATCAGGCTCATCCCTCCCATTAAAAGCATTCATTTTTTTGTGTATTTATTTTATGTAAAAATATTACTAAATTTGCATTTTGTGTTGTTTTAATTAATAAATGTATAACTATAAAACATAACATATTTTTTTATTTTAAAAAAAAGTGAGTAGCTCTGTATCAGCTTCAAAAACAGATTTAAAGTTGATGAATTTGTAAAAACTCAGTACGTCTATACCTTGCTATATGGTTGCTCTTTATATGGCATTTTGCTATAACAGCCCTTTTAATTATGGCATTTTTTCGATTTAAGGCCCACAATTTTTGTTATACGGGCAAGAAAAATGCTGAATACACAGTGAATCCTTATACGGCTTTTCGCTTTACGGCCGACTTTTTGAGAACGCATATAGGCTGTAAAGCAAGGTATGGGTGTATTAGGAAAGCTGGGGGTCTACCCAAAACTGAAAAAATTGGCAAGTGGTCTACAAGACAAAAAAATTTGGAGACCTCTGGCTTAGAGCATACTGCTGACTTGTCAGCGTCGCACTGAAACCCCAACCAAGCATGTTGGCTGGTTGGTCTATCTTTGGCCTAGCTCAAGTGCTGTCAGGGACTGGACCTGTCAGAAGGACCCAACTGGTTTGCCTCAGGTCAGCAAGACTGCTTATCACTTGGGCCATCATTCTCATCTTCAGAAAGGATTTAGAGATGACCTTGTCCCTTGTGACGTTCACAAGACTCTGTCCTGTAACCAGGTGTTGTTATCCAAGATGGCGGCTAATCAGAGGAGAGTCTTCTGATTTGTTGTGGCGTCATAGCCTCCACATCCTCTGACCCCCAGTGACTCCTATCGGGCTGTGAGGTCCGAAAGGTGGTCAAATTCTAATTAACTATTTCTTAATAATTGGTATAACTACGAAATTAAATTATAACATGTATTTCATCTATTTCTACAAACTTTAAAAATTTCATACCATTTTAAAAATTTAAAAAAAAGTTTTCCTACACCTAACTACTGTTTGCTGCCATTTGTCACCCTAATGGTCCTTGGAGGGCTAAAGATTTGTGTGATCAATTTCGATTTGTGATGTATTGTACCAAATTTACTATAACTTAAATTATTTATATCCTTTAAAAAGTTGCAGAATTGAAAAACATAGACAAAATTTGACATCTTTAATTTTCTCTATTACAATCAAATTAAATTATGTAAATACTTTTCTTCTCTCTTTCCTCTTTAGGTGAACTCTCACTCTGATTAGACTTACCCACTGCCCACAAGGAGTGTTTAGAATTGAATTAAATTTTTTCTTTCCAACTTAGATTTTCTCTCTTTTAACATCACTAACTGACAATTTCAATAAACTTACATCATTTTTAATCCAAAGTTTGTGCAACTGATTAATCAGATTAATCATTAATTGCATTTGAGTGCATTTTTGTTGAAATAGTTGAAATTTCTCCCATTTGCACATTCCCTTTACGTTAAGTGTCCTATCCAAATTATTGACAAAATTCTCTACACTTGTCTCACTAAATTCAGTCTAATTAAACCCAAGTTCAATTTGCAAAACTTGAAATTGATTCGAAAACAGTTTAATAACTTATTCTTTCTTGTTGTGCATTTTTGCATTCGTAATGGCTGCCAAACAACAATATAAGAGATAAGAGAAGAATGAAATTAAATATTTTAAGCACGTGTATGGTCATGCGTGATATTGGGGCATGTTTTCTCATGCAAAAGTGTTGATATTAATATTAATATTAAAACACGGTGACTCGACTTGAAATTTAACTCGAGTTTGTAAATATTGACGCAAGAGGATGTTTTAAACTCAATACAAAGCTTTCATTTTGAAATTTTTTAAACGAATGCATTTAAAGCACTGTAAACATGCAAAGATGAGTGGTGGTATTTTTATTTAACTTAGCTTTGTAACGTTTTCTCTTTGTTGAAATGTCTTGGAATTATTCAATTGCATGTTTATTTATTCAAATTTAAAGTGAAAGGAAGTGTTGATGTTGCAGTTACACACATTAGACTTAATTTCTTAATTTTTTATTTGCTGCAAGTGGATTAAGAATTGTATAGTTTAAGGTTGACATGCAGTTAAAGTTCATTTTTAAGAGTTTTAAAGTAGAGTAGTTGTTTATGTTTATGTGCTAATATATATGCAAATTATGTGGGGTTTGAGTCAGTTGAATATTATTGCTCTAAACTAGATAAAATGTGATGATATTAGATTAAGAGCAGAATTAAACCAGGAAAATTCATTCAGGAAGGAAAGAAAACAATAAAATGGGACATTTAAGTAGCTTTTTCTCCACCTGGGTGTAGTGATAATCCGGGCATTCAATCAACCCCTGGTGGGAAGATCGTTGCACTCATTTTGGGCCATTAAGCTGCTCAAATTTGTCATTTGAAAAATAATGACAAAATTAAATTACTCAATTTTTATGCAAATGCTCAAAGTGATTATTATTGAATAATGCGACCATTTATCTCATAATTGGCTAACTTAATCATTTTGTTGTTTTATGGTTAATGATTATGTGATGTCAGCCATATTTGACTAATTTTTGCAATGAATCAGAAAAATTTGGAAATTATAAAATTTTTTTTTTTAGTTGGCAAATATAAGAAAACTTAGCAAAATAGTAACATTTATGAAAATACACTTTCTACCTGAGATAAACCAAAAATTGTGCACATTTTAGAAACAGTAATGGCTGCCATCAATTTAGCAAACGAACATTGATGTTCTCCTGCGACACCTGAAAGCTAAAAATATAAGAAAAAGTGAAAGATGTCTGCCAACAACAAGCAAGATTAGTAGATATCCATAAAATATAAAAAGTGCTGAATATATTATGCATGTTACGCATATATCATCTGCCTGTGACATTGATGTATATGAGCTTAGGGAGCCCTTTTTTCGTTTTAGATTTCTTTTAGAATACGATATTTATGAAATACATTCCATAATCCATTACATGAAATTTCTTATATAAGTTTAACTAACATAAGTATCAGGGTTAAGAATTTTCACATTTATTTTCTTATGATGAATTGCAAGAGATAAATTTTATCTTCTTTTTCTGTCTGGTGGTGAAATTGGGAAGTAATTTTTATATTGGTTTACTCTTTTAGCTTCAAGTTTCATTTGTGAGATGATATGATAGGAACTAGAGATATATATAAGTTTTAGTTAATAAGTGAGTTTTAGTGATTTATTGTGATTTTTTTCTTATTAAATGTTGAATTGTATAAAAATGAGAAAAGAAAAGGGGATAAATGAAGACTGATGTGATTCTTCCATCTTCATTTGAACTATGGTCAAGTGATATATTGCTGATGTATTTACAGTAATGGCAATGTCATGAGGTGAAATGATTTTATTTTTTTTTATTTTTTTTTTAATGCTTGGGTTGTTTATTGCATAGGTCTTCTTTAAGGGGATCAATTTTCCACTTAGAAGCTGAAGTTTCTATCACTTGTAGTAGGAAAGTGATTAATTTTTTGTATTGAAAATTTGATGTATTAATTATTAATAAGAAAATTGAATTATTTTAGAAGTTAGAATGATTAGAAAGTTTTATAAATCAGAAAATTAGAAAAACTAAGAAATCAGACAATAAGACAAATTTAGAAATCAGATGATTTTTGAATTAGGAAAATTAGAAATATTTTAGAACCAGATAATTAGAAAATTAACAGAAATTAGAAAATTAACAGAAATTAGAAAATTAACAGAAATTAGAAAATTAACAGAAATTAGAAAATTAAAAGAAATTAGAAAATTAAAAGAAATTAGAAAATTAAAAGAAATTAGAAAATTAAAAAATTTAGAAATTAGAAAATTAAAAAATTTAGAAATTAGAAAATTAAAAAATTTAGAAA
>JAQFZN010001880.1:0-13487 GCA_034687075.1 Geophilus carpophagus
TGCAGTATTGTTATTATTATTGTGAGCCGATCTGAGGCTAACGCCCTGATGTTTTATTGTTTATATTGCGTTACTGCATGTGAAAGCTCACTTTTAAGTTGGCTCTCTTAGAGACAAGTTACTTATGCCACAGGATTAGGTATTTGTTCTACTTCACAATTATACTTTGTGTTAAACCATTTTATGTATCTGTGCTCATTTTGTATATGTGTTTAGAAGTAGTAAACAGTGTTTTCTCAGCAAATTATTTCTATTGATTCATCTTAGTCACAAACCTCCAATAAGTGGTAGCAGAGGTGGATGGTTTGGTTTTAGTGAATAAAAGAAGGGAAACAAAGAAGCTGAGAGAAAGAAGTAACAGAGGACAAGGAAGAAGAAGCACAAAGACCACAAAAGTTGAGAAAGAGAGTCACCAGTTAAGAAGAAGGAGCGTGAGAGAAACAAGACAAAAAACAAAAGAAAAATTACTCAGACAAGAAAACCATTAGTGAAAGAAGAAAGGAAAATAAACTAAGACAACATTAAGAGAAAATAGTAGGGTCGCCAATAGAAGAAAACGGCTAAAATTAACCAAGAAGGACGCAAACGGACACTGGAAATCGAAACCAACGAAAAGAAGACAAATACTTTCTTTTATAACATTAATTGTGTTAAGAAAAGTTAAGTGTTGTGTTGTAAAGTGTATAAAAGCATCAGTCATTGAGTAAAACTACATTTAGACGGTAAGACAAAATTTATCTTATTTTATTGTTTGAAAATACAAAATGGTCGCTAAAATGGATTCCGTAGCAGATGATGAGAGATTGACAAATAATAATTATTTTCTCTGGAAACCAAGAGTTGAAACAATGTTAATGTTAAATAAGGTTTGGTATAGCTTTATGGTTAATCAGGCACACCCAATGCCAGAAGCAAATGATGCAGATCATGCGAATAAATTAAAGTTATATTTACAATGGCGTTTAGAGAACGGAATAGCGTTAGGGTGATTACAAAAAGTTTAAGTGTGGAAAAAGTGTTAAAATATAGTTGTATTCGCGATGCTAAAACATTATGGCTTCAAATTGAAACTGATCAATTGTCCGGGTTAGAGGAAAGGAAACGCAGAGCAAGGGCCGAAATGCATGATTTAAAAATGAAAAACGGGGAACGAATGACAGATTATATAGATAGGGCCACTGCTATCCATAATAAATGCAAGCAGATTGGCGATACAACATTAGATGATGAACAGATAATGTACTCATTGATGAACGGCTTACCACCTGATTATGATAGTGTAGTAACAACATTAAAGTATAGTGGATCAAAACAAACTTTAGATTTAGTCAAAACAGCCCTAGTTGCCAATGATGAAACAAAAATGAGGCAAATAAATGCAGCCAAAAGCGAACACACGGAAGCGGCGTATACCACGAAAAATGCAAAACGTAAAAATATTTTTCGCTGTTTTAAATGCAATAAGATAGGGCATAAAGCTAAACATTGTAAAAATACAGTAAAATGCTATAATTGTGGTTTATTCGGTCATTTTGCGAAGGAATGTAAGAAACAAAAGGTTTATAAACAAAAGGGTAATGGTGATTTCAAGCCTAAAGAAAATGCGATGATGATTAGTGAAAATGATATTGTTAAAATTAACATTGATGTAAAAGATATTATTGAAAGAGTATGTAACTCGAACGTGTATGGTATAAACAAAGAAAAGTTTGATAATAATTGTGAAAGCAATAAGAATAGTTTACAATTTATTGTGGATTCTGGCGCAACAAGCCACATGATTAATAGAGCGGATGTTCTGTTAAATTATGAAAAAATAAATATCAATGTTCATTTAGCTGAAAATGGTCGGGTAATTAAGGCGGAAGGTAGAGGAAATCTGTTGTTAACACAGAATTTTGGGTTACCTGACATAAGATTGAGAAACATACTGTGTATACCGGATTTAGAATTTAATTTATTATCTATTCCCAAGATTGTCACTAATAATTATAAAGTCTCATTCGACCAGAATAATTTTGTAGTGATTGATAATAAAAATGATTTGGTACTTAAAGGTGATTATGATAATAGCAAGAGTAGTTTTATTGTAAAAGCAAATATTGTTCAAGAAATGGCTCTTTTGACCAAAGCAACGGATGAAATGTGGCATAGACGATTCGGTCACATAAGTAAAGATTCTTTGAAAACTATGGAAAGAGAAAAATTAATTGATGGCTTAACTTTAAGTAAGGAAAAACAGGAACCGTGTCAAACCTGTATGGAAGGTAAATTAACAAAAAGACCGCATAAGAAGGTTACTAAACAGAGTTCAAAGGTCAAAATGGAATTAATTCACACTGATTTAGTAGGGCCCATAAATCCAGTTTCACTTAGTGGTTCGCACTATATTCTCACAATCATAGATGATTTTAACCGTTACACTTTTCTAAAATTTTTGAGAAGCAAGAACGAAACATCACAGACATTGATCAACTTCATAGTTGAAACTGAGAAACAAAATAAAGAAAAGATTAAGCGTATTAGATCTGATAACAGAGGGGAATATGTGGCGCGAGATTTAAATAATTATTTGGTGAAACAAGGTATTGTTCATGAGTTTACAGTTCCATACTCACCTGAGAGCAATGAAATTGCGGAACGGGGCAATAGGACTATAATAGAAATGACCAAAACAATTTTGATCGATGCTGAGTTGCCACAACATTTTTGGGCAGAGGGAGCGGCTATGGTCGCATACATAAGAAATAGATGCATGAGTAGAATTCATAATACAACACCTTATGAACAATGGTACCAAAGGAAACCAAACATAATACATATGCAAAGATTTGGGTGCCTAATTTATTACCTAACTAGGGATTTTAAAAGATCAAAGTTAGATCCAAAAACCAATAAGGGCATATTTATAGGTTATTCTAGCTGTAGGAGGGCATATAGAATTTATGACCCAAGATCAGATAAAATAGTTGAGGAACGGGATATTAAATTTTTTGAGGAAATTAATGGTGTTTATTTATTGGATAACAAATCTGAGTTTTATTTACCAAGTGAACACAAGAAGTGGTTTGATTATAACAATGACATGTTAGAGGATAAGAATAAAACTATTATTCCTGATGTCCCGATAAATGATAACTCCACACTGGCAACGCCAGACATAACAGTCAATCATGATAGGGACCAACCACAAGACAACGTCATGATCGATCCCACTAATGATAGTACATTGGTTAGCCCACTGATAAAAATCCGAGGGAGACTGAGGGGAAAGGGTAGAATAGTTACACCTATAAAAGAATACAATTTAAGATCTAATAAAAAACGGGGGAGTGACACAAACACAGATGACGTCACAGCATTATTTGCACATACCCGCAATGTCCCCAAGACATATAAGGAGGCACTAAACTCAGACTTAGCTATTGAATGGGTTAAAGCAGTAAATGAGGAACTAAATTAAATGTTATCTCATAATATTTGGGAAAAGGCTAGCTTACCCAAGGGAAAGAAACCAATAAAATCGAAATGGATTTTTAATGTAAAGCATGACACAATACATGACATTATTAAATACAAAGCACGCCTTGTTGCCGTGGGTTGCACCCAACGGCCAGGTGTGGACTTTGATGAGACATACTCACCCGTCCTTAGAGGTGATACTTTAAGAGCTTTGATAAATATAGCAGCTAAATATGGGGGTATATTAAAACAGCACAACGTTAAGACCACCTACTTGCATGGCGACCTTGACGAGGATGTATATATGGTTACACCTGAAGGGGTTAATACACAAACATACGGGGAAGTGGTTAAGCTTAGGCATAGTATATACAGATTGCGACAATCAGGTTGCTGCTGGCATAACAAGCTAACTGCTGTCTTAAATGGAATTGGATTTGATCAATGTGCTGATGACCCTTGTCTTTTTGCTTTATTTAAGGATAATGAGTATATGTTTATTGGCATCTATGTTGATGACAGTTTAAGCCTGACCTCTAATATTGATTTAGAGAAATCAGTTGTTACTCAGATCAAGGTTACTATTGATTGGAAAGAATTGGGGGAATTAAAATCTTTATTAGGATTAAGAATTATTCAAGTACAGGATAATATTTTTATTGACCAATTGGAATATATAGTGAAGATTTTAAGTGACAAAGGATTAAGTGATGCCTAGTGTAAGAGTACTCCGTTAGATATCAATGTAAAACTCCATTCTTGTGAGAGTAGTTCTTTAGTAGATTCTAACTATTATCAGGAACTCATTGGAAAGGCTTTATACATTGCTATAGACAGCAGGCCGGACATCTCACACGCATTAAGCGTGCTCTCCCAATATAGCTCGCATCCGAGGGAAATTCACCTGACCGCAATTAAGCAGGTGTATCGTTACTTGAAGAGGACTATTAACTATAAGCTAATTTATAAGAGGGACTCGAGTAATTTACATGCATATTCGAACGCAAGCTGGGATGATGCGAAGGACAGCAGGTTGTTCACCGGCGTAGTGATCAAAGATGGAGACTCTATTTTGACGTGGAAAAGCAGAAAGCAGTTGCACGTAGCATTAAGTACTGCAGAAGCCGAATTAGAGGCTGCGGCAGAAGGAATGCGGGAACTAATTTGGTTTCGGGATGTTTTAAGTTTCTTTAATTTTAATGATCGACAATATTCAGGCCTTAAGTTATTTACAGACAGTCTGAACGTTGTTCACCTTTTGAAACCAGGCGTACAAAAGACACAATCTAAATTTTTAAACAGGAAAACCCATTTCATAAAATCTGTTATTGCAGATGGGGATGTAAAAGTTAAACATGTCGGTACAAGTGACCAGCAGGCGGATATCCTTACCAAGGCTTTGAGCAAAAGTTAGCTCTTGCACAATATCGGTTTGCTGGGTATTGAAATGTAATATTTTATTATATAAGTATTTTTTGTGTTATGGCAATCAATGAGGGGGAATTGTTGTGATTGGTTGAAAGCCATAACGGAAATGCAGTATTGTTATAACGGAAATGCAGTATTGTTATAATGGAAATGCAGTATTGTTATAACAGAAATGCAGTATTGTTATTATTATTGTGAGCCAATCTGAGGCTAACACCCTGATGTTTTATTGTTTATATTGCGTTACTGCATGTGAAAGCTCACTCCTAAGTTGGCTCTCTTAGAGACAAGTTACTTATGCCACAGGATTAGGCATTTGTTCTACTTCACAATTATACTTTGTTGTTAAACCATTTTATGTATCTGTGCTCATTTTGTATGTGTTTACAAGTAGTAAACAGTGTTTTCTCAGCAAATTATTTCTATTGATTCATCTTAATCACAAACCTCCAACAAATGTAACAAAAAATATTGTACAGTATATAGTGAAGTATTATAATTATTGAATTCAGATGGGCTAGATTGAGTTTTATTGTTTTATGTACTTATTATTTTTGTATAACTGGAATTTTTCACTAGTCTTCCTTTCAAAATATATATGATTGAAAGCTTCATTTGCACGAATGCCATATGTTCATCCTGTGTTCATCATAACAGAACTATCATCACTACAAGCTTAGAACTATCATCACTACAATCTTACAATTCTCAATGTGCAGTCTTACGCGCCATATTTTCATCTAAAAGTACAAATTTTTATCATTTAATATCAGTGCTTTCATATAAAACTAAGAAAGAAATTGTCTACTAAGCCACCTTAACTTATAATTTTTTAACAAATTTTTTTCTTTTTAATTAAATAATTTAATATTTTATATAAAACATAATCTCATCTGTTTATTTAATCACGTTAGGACTGATAAGATATCAAAGTGAACTATTTCCATGTAACTGTGTACTTCAGACAAAATTAGCTCATTATGAAGACAAACAAAATTCTTCACCAATAATTTAGCACAAAAACTTCAGGTATTATAGTGTGACAGCCTTTTGGACACACGTCCCCTAAGTCGTCACAGGACCTTACATCCCTACTCAAAAGTGTATCAAGAGACCATGCCTTCTGATCACATGACTTTGTGAGCCCCGTTTCCGAGGCTCACTCAGTCCCTTGTCGGATACAGGACAGAGCACAGCTCAGTTCTGCCTTCCAACATTACAAGGACTTACTTTGCACTTAAAAGAGATGGTCCTCTATGTGCTGGCTTTATGGCCTATTGAGGATGGTTATTTGGGGTTTCCCAATAACCTAAGGTTAGGCACTTGATCGGCCTGAGTTTCGTGGCTGTGAGCCAAGTATCTAGCATTATGTCATCATGGCTCATCACCATGTGGTGAGCCATGGGCAACTGGATTTAGGATGGCGCTGACTCTGTCAGCGATGCGACACGTGAGGTAAGGTGACTGAGAGGCCACTTTACTTTACCATTTAATAAATGCTTACATCTTGAATAAGTTGTCTAGTTACTATTTATTCGTGTTTGCCCTTCTAGCCACTTGGTATGATCCAAACGTATCAAGTGGTCCGAATGGCAGTCAGAATTGGAGGCCCGTCCTTGGGATT
The DNA here is from genome assembly GCA_034687075.1 of Geophilus carpophagus. Lineage (NCBI taxonomy): Eukaryota > Metazoa > Arthropoda > Chilopoda > Geophilomorpha > Geophilidae > Geophilus > Geophilus carpophagus. Next base: position 6,515 of record JAQFZN010001880.1, read on the forward strand.
TGAACTAGTTACGATGTTAATTTCTTGTGGATAAAATTCATTTCTTAGGCCACCGTCTGTGTGCTGTAGCAGCTTTGAAAGCAATTTGTTTTCAAAGGTCCTGATCCTTTTGCCGGTCACAAAAAGTAGGTGAATTTTCTGCCAGGTGTGAGGCATCTGACTCAATTTTTGTCTATCTATTAACGACTTAAAACATTTTGGTGTTTGACCCTGAAGAGTGTGGTTTCTGACCTGCTAAGTGCCTATCGATGGTATAAAAGCAAGTAAGGAATGTACACCTGTCTTGTGCAATATCACCTTCAAGATGGACATGCATAGCATGAGCGTTCGTTCATCTTTAGTGCGCATGGTGATGTAGTGGATTTTTCGTAATGAAAAATTAAGAATTTGCCAGCCCACTAGCTTGAAGTTGAATATTCAACCAGACCCACTTGGGTAGAGAAACTTTTAAGATCAAACGATGGTCGACAGGATGTATTATGTTGGGACTATTTTCTGTCTAAATTTCCTAATATTAGTTCCCCAAGCCTCCTCCTTATTTTTTGTTTACTTTTTAACTTATTTATATATCTTGAATTTCACGACTCCAACTTTGTTTATTAATTTTAGTGAGATATTGCACTGTTTTTATTTTATATAGCTTTATATCTATTAGCTGTATTTATTTTATTTATTATTTATAATTTCACAGCTGGTAATTTTCCATTTAGTACAATATTTCACCACCTGCTCATGGGGTTTTTCCCAGTTGGGTGAGATCCCAAAGTGTATAAAAGGGCAGGTCACTGCCCTTAGCAACTACTTGCTGTGCTGTTACTTGCTCCAGAGTCTTATCACCTGTTTTGGCTACATGTATTTTGTTTCTTTATTCTACAATATTATAGAATAAATCAAACTTTGCATTTTAAATGCTTGGATTTTTTATTTTTAACACATCGCCTCTACATATTATGATTGGTATGATTGGTATGATCCAAATGTATCAAGTGGTCCGAATGGCAGTAACAATAGCAAAAAATTAAAATTTTTATGCCCAACAATCAGCTTAAGCTTTATTTACCAAGAAAAATATCTTTAACTTATTATTGAGTCAATGTAGGGCCAATGTCAGAATTGTTGTTTTTATGTTGGGTTGGCTGCATGACATTGGTTAGATATCAATCCAACAAACCTATTTAATGTCTATTTGATTAGTTGGTTCAACAACTGTAAAATGTGCACTTTTGACATCAAAATTTATTTTATTTTGGTGTAATTTATAATTGTTGGTTTTTATGTATTTTTAATATAAATTTAATATAAAATAAATAAAATGAAGAAAAAAGATATTTCATATTTTATTCTTCTTGTACAAACATTTAAAAATATTCAAATTTAAAAATTTGATTATTATAAAATTATAAATTTTAAGTGTTTAAAAACTTATTATATTACATTTTTGTTAATTCATTAATTTAGCTGTTATTGTCAGGAGGTACTTTGTATTTATTATTTCTATTTCAATTTTGAATTATTTTATATGAATATTCCAAATTATAATTTTGTATTTATTTATTCTAATTTTTATTTATTTATTTATTTATTTTTTGTACTAATTTTTTTTTCATTAAATTAATTTTCTGAAAACGAAGCACAATAATTTATTAATATCATTATAATATTTCAACAATTCAATAATAAAAATAATGTCATTATAATATCATTTTAACAGCATTTTAACATCATTTTAACGTCATTTATAATCTTTTTAATGTCATTTTAACTTCATTTTAACGTTAAAAATGACATGGAAATGACTGGCCAAAAACATGCATTAATTTGAATGGTTAAAATGATGCAGTTTTAACGTAAAACCAACACTAAAATAAAAAGTTGGGCCAACGACTTATTGCTACCTGGGTTGTTAAAGTTGTTTAATTTGCGTAGTAAAGAAGGAGCAGATAAGGATAAAAATGAGAAAACTAAAACAAATTAACTGTCAAATAGTAGCAAATAATTCATTGTTTTCTTTTCTTTGAAACAACAGGTTTTGATTTTGTCTTACAGAATATTTTTGAAGTGGAGCACTAACAACAAAAATGGCTGACATTTTGAGTAGGTTCATTAACTCACTTAAAAAAAATCACATTTTAATATAAACATTTAATCATTAAATGTAGAAATTCACCATGTTACAACTTAACAATTGAAGGTAATATCAAAACAGGTATTTTTAAAAAATACTATTCTTTGCTCAAAATTTGTCTACACTTTTTATATTCTAATTTATGTAATCACTGGCATTTAGAAGGTAAAACTTGAATTTTAAGTGGCATTATTACTCAATCAGATTTGAAAAACTTTATAACAAATATGTTTGAGATGTGATATTAGTTTTACAATCTTATTAATTACTAGTATATAAATGTATATTTTTAAGAAACTTATTATTTATCTTACACATTTACAATATGAAACAGTCTACTCATATAAAAACAAGTGTCAATCTCATTATCATCAGCAAACATTTCTGGTTTATTCCACCAGAGTGTATAATCAAATACAATTTCTTCTTAATCTAACAGAAATGCAGCCTAAATATAAAAAATCAAATATTATTAGAGTTTACAAAAACTGTTATATTTATTTATTTCTAATTTTTTTCTAGATTAAAACATTAGCAATACAAAATGGCTGGATCTTCAAGTATGTATTTACTCTGTTTAAAACAACCATGTTTTAATATACAGAGATAAGTGTTTCAGTTAAATAATTTGTAAACAATAAGGGAATGAAGAATTTAATGGTAGGTTTAAAAATGATTTTTGACCAACCGAAGTATTTTATTGTAATTCTAACTTTTTCTGTATTAGAGATAAAGCAAAATTTTCAATTAAAAAGTCGTAGAGGACAAAAAGTTATCCTAGAAAACATTGTAGTAAAATTGTTTTATCTGAATGATTATTAGCTGTGCCATTCCAAGGCATGAGAAGTAGAATAGAATTTTTAGATTTATTAAAAAAATGGACACAGCAAAAACAAAGCTTAAAATATTTCTATTAGTGGTAGTATTTTCAAAATGGATTTGCTTGGGTTCGTTTTAAATAGTTTTTAAATAATTAAATGAATATTCTAAATTCATGTAACAATTATGTAAGGAAGGGATCTTTGACCATACCCACACATGGCATCTATTAACTCTCCTCTCCTACATTATTTATGATTCCTCATATCTTACATCTCTCTGAGGTCCTCCCTCGGTGCCTGAGTATTCTCTATTCCTAAAAGATGACCCAAATAACTGTATACAAATTATGACTACCTTTAGTAAAAACACCCATGCATTAGGGATGGACGAGTCTCAAAATTAAGAGAACTAGTTGTGATTAGGTTGCCACACACACCTGATCTAACTTGGTGGGCCATCCGTCACACAGTTAATTCATAAAATGAACCAGTTAACAGGTTTAATAACCGGTCCTTTTAAAAAAAACTCAATTTTTTTTAAAAGAACCAGTTCTTCCTATTAATATAAAGCTTATACAACCAATAAATTACTTCTTTAGGTAATTTTTCATTCCTCCCTAGACAGGATGTTCTCCACTAGTCATTAGTTTCTTTTCTATAGTCATTTCCTCACATCACCATTTTGCCAACAATGAAGATTTTGCAAACAATGAAGATTGTATTTACACTTTTGAATGTTTAATGTTTTAAACAAAAAGCATAACAAATTATTTACTGTCAATTTACGTATGTATCTGTAAAGAGATGTACTAATGCTGGTTTAAGTGGTATTAAAAAAATTTACATTTGTCAAATGTGGATTTGAAATGAAGGCAAAAGACGAGTATAAGAATATTGAGAGAAATGTATGTGTCTATTTTTAAAAAAGATGGTTATTTTTTTTCTGCTGATTCTTTTTTAAGACAAAACCAGTTCTCTTTTAAGACAAAACCAGTTCTCTTTTAAGACAAAACCAGTTCTCTTTTAAGACAAAACCAGTTCTTTTTTAAAATTAAGAATCAGTTTGTAACCGGTTTTTGAAATAACCTGCCCATCCCTACAATGCACACTCCTGCAAAAATGTTATTTCAAAACTCCTTGAAAATTGCCACTAGGTGGTGATAGTTACACATGACAAATACAACTACCTTATTTTTTGGCTTATTTTAAACTATGTTTCCTCTATTTCATTTCATCTTGTACTTTAAGGGTTAATGCCTTTTCAGTCTCCTTTATGGGACCATCATCAGAACTATTTTATGTTAATTTTAAGTGAGTGTTAAAAACATTTATAGAACATATGAAAGTGTTTGATGGACATTTTCTATTGTTCCAACATAGATACTCACTTTAAATTAACATAAAATGGTTCTGATGATGGTCTCATGAAGGGGACTGAAAAGGCCTTAACTATTAAAGTAAGAGATGAAAAAGAATAGATGAAACATAGTTTTAAATAAGCCAATTAATTAAAAATCAACATAAACTAAAAACCATGTATAAAACTATTAAAACAACTACTTTAGCATTAACCATCTAAGAAATCACTTGAATTTTAGTACTTTTTTTTGTTTATTTTATTTCAATTTTTGTTACAGTTTGAGATAAAAAAAAAAAGCAAAAACAATGCAGCATTTAATTCAGTTTTTGTTTATCCAAATATTATTAATACATTAAAAAATTTATTAGATCAACTAATAATATTAATAATAATTCAAAATATCTTAAAGCAATGTATTAATTATTTACATATATACAATACAACTCCTCAAATTATGAGGCATAAGTAAAAATAGTGGGATGAGGCCACATAATATGCAAAGCAAGCTGAACATGCAGCTTCTATAAGATTTCATTATTTCCTAATACAAATTATATTTTTAGTTTTTAATGGTCTTATTAAAATACTAGCTAATTAACCCGGCTTCGCTCGAGATTCAAAAGGTTTTTTTTTCATATATACATGTAAACAGTACAAAAAGTTGCCAATCAGATCTATCCCGGTGAATGGTTCACAGGGATGAATCGCATGGCCACTTCTAAAGTTTGTCCATGCACACCTATAAATGTATAATAAATTTTTTTCAAATTACACATTAATTTCCGATCCCATTTTATAACAAATTTCTGATAAAACATAATTTACCAGCCCTAAAGGACACCCGCCCCTAGGGCCCTGCTGTGAACTGGCCAATCAGATCTATTCCTCACAGTAGGTGGGTACGCCAATTTTGTCAATTCCGTGCCACTACAATTATTTTGTTTGCATATTAAAACTGATTATCTAAATAGCAAAAGTGGCAGAAAAAATTGCATTTTCTATGCATTCATGTAAAAATTTGTTTTGATAAAAGCAATATTTTTACTTCAATCACCCTGATAAATTCATATTTCCTATCAAAAAAAAATAATAAAAAAATGTTAATTTTTATATTGCATGACATGTTATTTTTCAGCTGTATTTTTCATAAATATGTCTAGGGCTTTTTTTGTGATGGTACGTGCCGGTACAGCATACTGGACTCTCTTTCCCAAGCCAGAAAAAAAATCAAACATTGTCGTCATTTTTTTTTGGTCTAGGCCATTTTGCCCGGGCCATACTGTTATAGTACTCTAAAAAATTAATGACCTCAACTGAGTACCGGCACCTATTTTTTTCACAAAAAAGCCCTGAATATGTCTGCAACGTTTAAGTCTCTTCAGTAGTTTTAATTGTTAAATGTAAAGTTTAAATACATTTAGAAAAATTTAATTACTATAGCTGACTTAAATATAAAATTAATTAGTTAAATTAAAAAATGTTTTTATTGTATGATTCAATTATTTAAATGCTGTACAAATCCGGCAAGAACTAGATCAAAATTATCTCTGGTTCCAGCTGTATTAAATCGTCCATACAAAGCAAGTTTTTACAAAGCAAATTTTACCTAAAATAGTGTTGTTACCTATGTATAAAAAATATTTAAAAAAAAATTATAATGCAGAATCAGGTTTGATTTTGTGCAATTGATTCTGATTAATTAATGATTATGACTAAAATATTTGATACAGATTACATGTTAACACCTGTTTATTTGGTAGTGGCCATCTGGTGGCCATAAACCTAATTTAACTGAAATTGGATGGATCAGATTGGTCACTTTGCAAAATTTAGTTTTATTTATTTTATAATAAATATTTATTTAATTTTAAAATTTTTTTCACAGTTGACCTAGAATTTACATTGTAAATATCCTTGCCAAATTTTGTGAAGTTTGGCTGGAAATTGAGGGCGTGTATAGGCGGACACACACACACAAACTTTCAGAAATATATAGTAGATTAGTGTTTTACTTAAGTTTTTAACATGTTTTAAAATAACTTTTAAAGTTTTTTTTACCAGATTCTAACAATTATTGGGCAATTTTTTTAACAAGATTTTTAGCATATACAGTAAAGATCACTTAACATGAAATTGTATTCTGGTGCAAAATGTATTTTTTATTTTTGCTGCCCCTACTAAAAAAAGTAAAAATATAACCTTTGAATGCTGACACTCTGATGAGGTGCACCTCCTGCATCCAGTTAGCACACTCCAGCAGTAAACACAGTAGGCACTTGCCTGGAGGCCCTCTAGTCTTAAGAGCCCCCAAGCACAGATGGCTTCAGTTTCTGTCTCTTACACAAATTATTTAAATATTAAAATAAGTTAATAACAAGTTAAAAATAGAGACACAAAGGCAAAATAAATGTTCTATCTTCACTCATCAAAATTCAGTTTTTCAAACACTGTTTCTTATCTGTTAAATTTTGAATTTTTTTTCTAATTTTTAATTATTTTAGTTCTTTGTTTATTTTTGTTTTAAAATTTTAAAATTTATTTAGTTGAGTGTAGCAGTAATGCCAACTTATAACATAACAGAAATGTGAGTATTGGAATCAGTTGAGCCAGGACACAAGTTGAGGATTAAATAAGAAGATGATATGTTTATTTCACAGACTTATATGA
>JAQFZN010001881.1:0-13485 GCA_034687075.1 Geophilus carpophagus
CATTAACGTTCAATATGCTGTTTTATTACCAGTTTATCACACAATCGACCCCAAATCGGTGACGTTAGAGCGTACACACCACCATTTATAATAAACCTGTGACAAAACAAACATATTAAAAACAAAACAAGCAAAAAGTAAATTGTTCTTACATAAATCCCGTTAAAGTTGGTGGTAGTTTAAACTGAAATTAAACAAAGCATTTATTAAAAAATTAAAATAAATAAAAGGATAATTCTTACTTGGCGCACGTGAGGTTCCAAAAGAGCCTGAGTAAAACCTATGCTAATGGACGTGGATGTTACTGCACAACTAGCTATTAGCACAGCTGGAACTCTAAAAGCAGATAGAAAACTTTGTCCACCAACAGTGGGTTCATCTTCCAAATCTGAATTAGACATTTTAATTAGTACTATTTTGTTTACATTGTGATAGGTTGCAACTAACCATCATGACTTGGCAAAAGAAAGTATGTAACTATTCCAGCAATAAACATTATGCTACCTATTACTACAAATGGTAAAGTAAACCCACCAACCTAAAAAGCATTTCAAAATATCAGTTAATTGTTTACATTTTATTACATATGTAATTTATGATAATTCTTTTACTCCGTATAAAACTCCACCAACAGTTGGACCTACTATTAACCCAAAGCCAAAGGATGTTTTCATAATAGCCTAGAATTACATAAATGTTTAATAAAAATAATAATGTTTGTTGATTTTAATTAACGTACAAAAGTTGTGGCTCTCGATTCAGAGAAATCTCTCACTATCATTGTATTTGATGCGGTTATAAAACCAGCTTCTCCCATTGCTTGTATTATTCTGATAACAAATGATAGAACTAAAAATGGTTTTCCTGGAGGTGTCATATTTAAAAATCTAATGCATTAAGAAGCGATTCTAATTAATTTGTTTATAATCAGGCTACAATTAAGTTACCCAAAAATTATACAACATATTGAAGTAACAAAAATGCCTGCGTTCATCATGAACTTGGGGCCAATTTGTCTCATCTAAAAATATATTAATTAGATTAATTACGTGCTGTAACTCGATAACTATATACAATATACAGCCTTTAATCTTGTTGGACATTGTAACCATCATCACTTACATACTTGCCATAAAATGGTGACATAATGAATACAACTAATTCGAAACATCCAAACACAAAACCATATTCTGATGGAGTAGCACCTTTACTTTCAGCCTAATAAATGCATAATTTTAATTTTTAAATTACTGTTTTTTTAAATTTTTTAGATTATTTAAATCTTCTAAAAATGTTTTTAGACTTACCTCTTGCGGATAAAATGGCGATTGTAAACTTACACACATAGCACTAGTAAAATTGACCAAATTGAAGTTAAAAAATACAAGTTTTTTTTTGAATGAATATCTTTCATCTGTAGGTTGTCTTGCAATACTAGTAGGTGATATAAGAGGCACACTTCCTCCACTTCTTAATCCTCCTACACTACCGTAAGATTCATTTCTTCTTCTGTGACTACGAGTTAAACTATCTGCCTCTCTACCCATTCTAATCAAAGCTAATACAAAAATAGAATTAAAATTACATTCATACTTCTATTCAACTAATAAAAATTAACTTTTTATAAAAATAGAAGTTTAATAAATTGATTAAATTGTTATTAAGTAATTAAATTAAACTATTATCTACGGAAGTAAATTTAAATTTTTGATTTTGTCGCATTAAAAGAGAAATTAAGGTAAGTCATTGGCACGACAACTGCTCAGGATTCGTCTTCACTGACTAACTCGTGCAATGTGTCTTGAGTGGACAAACTACTTCATCTATTACATCAGCCAAATGTAAGTGTATCACAGTAAATGACCTCTGCATCAATTTATAGCGGCGGCTCAAGGTACAATCGAGCAGGGCGCCAAAATATTGGGGGGCGCATTTCGAATCTGGAAAAACTTTTTTATTTATGGTATATATTTAGCTTTCAATTGAAGATATTATTTATAATGGAAGCTTCACTGCTAACAGTAAGATTTTGATTTAAAAACTAAGCTATCAAGTGTTTTATATAAATTTGCACATTGTAAAGACATTTAAATATAGTTAAAATGTAGTTAAAATATGTAGTTACTTACCTTGTTATGTGTGAGTTGATAATGTTATTATAAAGGTTACATAGTATTAGGCGAATAAATTGAAAAGTAGATAAAGTTTTCTGTGGAGAGAAAAATAAGATCTCTTGCCAAAATTATTATCAGAGTGTGGCTGAATATTGGTTTCATAAATTAAGTGATAAATGTGTTGATTATAATAGATCATCCTTTTACTAAGACCCGCTAAATTGCATCAGAAAAATGATTTTTAGAAACTAGACACATGTACAGTTGTTTTATCTAATATAGTGTGACATTTACTATTTTTTTTTAATTTTTTAATTTTGTTTACGTGTTAATTTAATACATATTTTTAAAAAAATATATAATTTATGATGTGATAATTAAGTTAATTAATTAAATTTAAATTTTGTGTGCTCTGAATTATTTATGCACATAAATTAATTCTTTATGCAAAATAAATTGCTGTTATTCTGCATCTTGTAATTGAACTTTAATCTTATTCAATCCCCACCCACACTTGAAATTTTTGTAAACAATAAGTAAAAAATAGTCATTTAAGTAAATGTTAGCGCAAATTTATTAAATTAATTCGCAATCTTTAGATTTAAAAAGAGAATTACATAAAACAAAAATAATTAATTAAATTAGTTGCAGTGACTGTATAAATATCAAGAATTCCTTCCCATAAGCTGAAATAGAAAACGGTTATTTTTAAAATTTTCTAACAAATTTCTCTCTCAATAAAATTGCGATAAAAATTTTTAATTTTAAAATCAGCATTTTGTGTCACGCGTATAAGATTATTTTGACACATGCAGAGCATGACGTAACATTAAATCCAATATTTAAAAAATACATGATTAAAGTAAGTCAGTATTTTCTAATGTAATGAAAATAAAATGGAGAAAAGTTGAACATAGTTGATACTTCTCAATTTATACACAAACACATGAATTAATTTTATGTAGGGCCGGAAGGAGCCACACGACGCAACTATACAGTATAGATCCAGTTATTTTGACGCCATTCGACTCTTAATGACTGATTTGGGCTAAGATAATTGAAGAGCGGGTCATTGAGCGCCCTACGGTCTCGGTCACGGACACATTAAGTTATAGTGGTTACGTCAGAATTTGTATTATTCTTAATTTAAGTTTAAAAATTAAAAAAAAAATTAAGATAAAGAAAAAAAACAGCATTTGGCTTAATTCATGTAATTAAATAAATAAATAAATTTTAATATTAATAAAAAATAAAATTTACGTTCCGTCGAGGCGGATTTGAACCACCGACCTATGGATTCCTAAGTACCACTACAGTCCACCGCTCTACCAACTGAGCTATCGACGGCAATGACGATTTAGCTGGTTTTAGAGTATTTAGAGCAAAATTTTGGCATTTTAATGTAAAATAAAGTGAATTGAATTTTGTTTTGTTTTATGTTCTGCATGTTTTTGATGAAATTAAACAAAACTATTACAATTATCTTGAAATGACTTTTATTTCGCGTTTTAAAAGTTCCAAGTTATCAAATCGCAAACAGTTCATTCACCAGTAAATAAAATAAATTCAGATCTCATACAGCAAAACTCTTGAATACGAACACATTTCTTGTAATAAAAAAATGTATAAATAAAATTCCTCTCGTAAACATGAATTTAAAAAACAATCAAAAAGTGATAAAATAACAAATGATTCATGATACATTCACACTCAAACCAATATGGTTGTAAATTATTAATCAGCTGATTAATAAACCAATGGAATTTTTTCCTCTGCATTACCCTTCTCATGTTTTGACGATTCGGTGCATTTCTGACGATCACTCAAAATGGTATACATTGTTATCAGCAACTAAAATTTCAATGAAATATTAAAGTTTTGTTTAAAAAAACTACAATTTTTTAAATAAAAATTTACCGCAAACATTTCAAGAATCAGGACTACCTGACTTCCCCAGGGAAACCCATAGTTTTGTAATAAAAATCCACCTATTGAAGGACCGGCAAAAGCTCTGTAATTTAGAAAAAAGTTAGTTATATTTTAGCTTCAAAATATAAAATAATCAAATATTATAAACAATTTTATTTTACCCAAGCGCAAATATTGATGTCCAGAAACCAGACACAAGTCCGTACGTGTAAATATTATCCGGAAATCCGTATTTCCTAAAAAAAATAATTAATGTATTAGTTGTAGGTAAATTATTTTGTACAAAATGTATAAAAATTAATTATTTTTATTTGCTAGAATGTTTCTAAAAAAAAAAAAACAATTTATTTTTGTTCTTCTTCAAAACAATTCAAGAGAAAATAAAACAGTAAGAACATGTGCTGCACTTTGGTCTTAGTTAAAAAATTACAAAATTTTCCAAGATCCTCAAAACCTAAATCTACTGATAACTACATTTACTTACACAGCTTCCTTATGAGCCAATCCGAAACTTCCAACTAGTTGTGATGCCAAGCCTAAACCGTGAAAGACTAAGCCCACTACACATGCCCATATATTTCTAAAAAATATATTTAAAGTAATTAATATTAGGAAACGTCTGGTATTAAGCAATATTTCAGATATAAATCACTCACGTCTCAAAAGCTAACATCGGAGATGGACCAATTAAAAGATATGCAATTATCATGAATAGACTACCTACTCCACTGACTAATATCGGCGAAAGCTTTAAAAAAAAAATTGATATAAAGTTTAGAATTACATATTTAGTTCCATAATTCTTACATAAGTTTCTGATAATCGACCCCATAATGGCGTCGTTGCAGCGTACATCCCACCAGAAATTATAAAAAATGCTCCCATTTCTTTTGGTGATAAATTAAACTAGAAGAAAAGATAACCAAATTTAATTTTATTATAAATATTAAACATTAATTTGAAAAAATTAAAATACTTACTACTCTTAAATGAGGTTCTAATACTGCAACCAAAAAACCTAAACTATATGACGAGCAGAATGTATGAAAACCAGCTGAAGCTACTGTTGGCACTTTAAGTAATTTTAACATACTCAGTTTATTTTCTATAGTATTACCAGCTAAAAATAAAAAATAAAAAATAAATCTCTCATTGATTAATAAGATTTAAATATCGTACTTGGTGCAGGCAAAATTAAGTACGTGACACAAGTTCCTAGAAAAAGCAAAATGCCTGTCACAAGAAATGGTGTAGAGTAACCACCCAACTATAATTATAGAAAATAAAATTTGAAACTGATCTGAAATTGTTTTTTTATTGTCGAATGTTACCTCAAACAAAACTCCTCCTAAAAATGGACCAATGAACAAACCAACTCCATATGCTGCTTCTAACATTGCCTACAGAACATATTAATAGTTTTTTTAGTTTAATTTGTAAAATAAAATGCAGTTTTAAACTTACAAACATGGTGGCGACATTATTTGGAAATTCTTGTGCGATTATTGTAAAACTTCCAGTCAAGTAGCCTGCTTGTCCAATGGCTTCCACAATACGAACAAGGAAAGATAAAGTGAGAAATGCATCTGGGTTGTCTACTTTATCCAACACACTATATTATTTAATTAGAACAGTGTTACATTACACTTTATTTTAACTTCAAATTACTTCACTTACCCAAATAAAATGCAACTGTTAGACGTTAAAAATGTACCAGCTGTTACTAAAAATTTATGACCGATTTTCCCAATCTGTAAAAAATATAATTATTCATTTTAATCATCAACATTTATCATTTACAATTTAATTACAATTAAAAGATTAACTTACGTATTTTCCATACAAAGGGGAAACTGCAAAAACAACTAATTCAAATATTCCAAATACTAGTCCATACTCAGATGGTGATACCCCCTTTCTCTCAGCCTGTAAAATTAATAAAAACAACAAAGTTAAAAAAATAATTAAATAATTAAATTATAATTAAAATATAAAACAAACCTCAGCTGGATAAAAAGGAGCTTGTAAACTAACGCAGGCTGCAGTGCAAAAGTTGACAATCATGAAATTTATTATGACCAGCCATTGTCTACGACTGAATGATTTACAGGATTTAGGAGTAGCATTTGGGATTAGAGGAGGAGGTGGTGGACGTTCAGTGCTGAAGTAGAAAAATTGAGCCGAATTCTCGAATGTGTCGCCGCAAGTACTATACGTAAGATCTATACGTTCTTCGAGGTGAGATTCGATCTTAATTGCTAAGTCGTCGTCCGTCAGCCCGCGTTTTTGTGGTTGCTGACATGGTACTGATGCGACAGGGGTTGAACTGTGCGCCGCGATAGTCATTGGAGTTAACTTACTCTAAAAAAAAGGAAACACATTATTTGAAACGGAACTTGACTAAACTATCTCAAACACATGTTTACATAAGATAATAATTCTGTCAATATTTTGAAATTATCTTTACCTTCAATGAGAGCTTGTGTGCTCTTTATCTGAGGAGCAAATCAGTAGTACAGTGTGTATTTCACAACATTGACTTTAAAACAGAATTAAAGACCATTCACAAACCTTTTTTTATTTTAATCTAGCATTGGAGTTGATACAGTTTATCAGTAAGGTCAAGTCTATTCAAAATTCGAAGTCCGAATAAAGAAAAAGCTTGTACATTAATTAAAATGACGCAATTTTCGTTGATTGTTAATTTTTTCGCATAGTTACATAAGAAGTAATTTTCTCTATGTTATTTTCAACAAGTGAAAAGAATTAGAGGAAATTTGTGATAATATTGAAACAACTGCTGTTTAAATGCAAGAAGTTGCTCAATTTTCAGACCTCAATGTCACATTGAAATGCTGAAGTCACTTTTCAGATATTTTACTCAAGTGTTTAGACTTGTAAAGTAAAATATTACTAATGAATTTAACTATTAGCACAATAAGTAAATGCTTAGAATTTCGCATTTGCTTTTTGCGAGAACATATAGAAGACTTTCTATATGCTTAGATTAATGTGCAATGCAAATTAACTCACCCTGAAGAGGTGGAAACCCTCACGTCTTACTGCTTACTCGATCTGTACGAAAAGAATGTATCCAAGATCTACAACTTTGGCGTTAAATTACTACTTGTTGTGGGAGTGACCCTTTATTATCTCAAATTTAAAGTCCATTTATGTCCAATACCAATTAAGAAATGGTCCGGTGATTGATAGCTACTGTAAAAAAAAAAGATGTGTAGATAGTTCTTGTTGCCAAAAAGATCACTAGATAGCGCCAATTACTGCATTTCAAGGCAATTTGTAGAAATTTCAAATTATTGAAGAATATTTAAATAGCTTTAATTTTTAACAGAATAAAGAAAAATAAAATTTAAGTGCAAAATGAATTTCCCAACTGACCAAATTCACTATGTCAATTGGGAAATTCATTGGTCTCTTTCATTAGTCTGAAACCAAAGGTTTTGAATTAAAGTTCTTAATTAATGTAGTACTAGATAAAGATAAAAAGATATTTTAATCTAATACTAGATTCAGCTGGTCTAATGCAGAAAATTTAAGAAAAATCTGTTTATTTTTAAATTAAAAAAAAAATATTTATTTTGTTTTATTTCATTTTGTTTTATTTCATTTTGTTTTATTTCATTTTGTTTTGTTTATTTATAACGGAAACGGCTAATACAATCATCGAACCTACTGTATAGACACATATCAATGTTTACATTTTCACTCTCAACAATTTTTCAAGATTGGAAAATTCTACAAATTTTTCCTATTTTCCTGTGTACGTTCAACAGGTCACGTACGTTAACCCTAAGAACAAGACTTTATTTGATTTCAGATATTTATCGAATAAGATCAAGGGTTAATATATCTTTAAATGCTAAATTAAAACAAATAAGAAAATTAAAAAAAGGCAATGCTAAATATTCAAGTAAATATTCAAGTAAATATCAAAACATAACCTTAGAACATAAAACCATCTTTTTATTACAACGAAAATTACAAAAGATTCGAGGAAATCCATATTATCTTGAAAACTATAATATCCAATAACTTTACAAGAAAATCTCCTTGTCAAAATGAAAAGAAAAAAATAATTTTAATCGCACCAATCCTCTTAAAAAAGGTTACAAATGATGACCCTTGATACAGAGTCGTTTTGACGAGATCCATCATGGCCATTGATGAAGAATGCGAAACACATTTTACAACATCTAAACAACCCCACTACGTCACTACAGCCATCGACGGTAATGTAGAACCAAGTTTACAAGTTTCTTGTGAAACTTTAAAGAGCAAAAAACGGTACACGCGTCGTCAGTGGGTCATACTTATAGTATGTTGTTGTGCTAATCTATGTGCTGGTTTCTCATATTCATTACAAGCTCCATTTTATCCATTAGAGGTAAGTCGTCGATGATGTAATTCAATCACATGCTAAGAAAAATTGATGACATCCATGATAAATTATACGCTAATCTCAAATGTCAACTGACCCTTTTAATCTTAGGTTAACATCGAGTCTTAACTTAGTTTATAAGTAAAACTAGAATTTTTTTTATTTTTTTTTTTAGGCAGCAAAAAAAGGAGTTCCACCAAGAGTATATGGTTTTGTGTTTGGATGTTTCGATTTTGTCAATTTTTTAGCATGTCCTGTATTTGGAAGACATGTATGCATTATTAGATATTAAAATAAATGAGTTAATCTAATTTTTAAAATTAATATTGAAATTGTTGTCTTTTAATTTTCAGATTCGTACACTTGGTCCGAAATTTATGCAAAATGCTGGCGCCTTTACTATGGGAGGTTCTTGTATCTTATTCGGGTAAAAAGATCACTATGCCATTAATGGACACAATGTAGATAAAATGGAATCAAATTCCATTAAAGAGTTACTGTACAACCACAAGGTTTAATTTGTTACGTCTTAAAGATAAAATTGGTCTAAAATATTTAAAATCAACAAAACTATTAAATTTTGTATTAAAAAAAACTTAATTTCAGTTTGTTAGATGCTTTTGAAGATCCTAAAACATTCATTGCCTTCTCTTTTGCTATACGCATTGTAGAGGCATTGGGTTTAGCAAGTTATCTTACTGCTACATATGCGATAGTGTCGCAAGAATTCTCTGAAAATGTTGCATCTATTTTTGTAAGGTCAAAAATTAAAATTTTAGAAAAAAACACATTAAGATTTTAAAAAATAAAAATGTAATTTTACACTTTGCAGTCTATTGTGGAAACTATCTTTGGACTTGGGATGATTGGCGGTCCAGCAATTGGAAGTTTTTTATACGCAGTAAGTTATATTAGATTAGATCAATGTAAAACGAAGAGATAAATTATATTTTTACAACAGTTAAATGGCTACACATTTCCCTTTGCTCTAATCGGTTCGTGTCTTATTACAGCAAGTATTGTTTCATATTTCATACTGCCGGAAATAGGTGAATGGTTTTACAAGTTAATAATAAAAATATCAACGTACAATTTTTTATTAATTGTTGTTAGAAAATACTAGAAAAAGTACAGTGAAATTGACACAATTATTGAAAATTCCAAGCATAGCTATTAACTACTTTGCCAATGTGTCTTTTGCCTTCAGTTTGGGTTTCATTAACGCACTTTTGGAACCTCATATTGCTAAAGTAAAGCTTGATGAATATTTTAGTTTCAATAAATAATAACTAACAAATTTCTCTTTCAGTTCAATTTGGAGCCAACATTGTTTGGTTTCATGTTTACTTTGGATGGTGCTGCTTATGCTCTGACAGCAACATTTTGGGGAATTCTTGCAGATAAATATGTAAATGAATCTATTTGTCTTCATTTAAAAGAACTGTTAATTTTATTGGTACATTTTTAATTGGGAGAAAGGTTCCTCCAAAAGTACTTTGTAGCATTGGAGCTCTTTTATTGGCAGTCAGTTTTTTGCTATTAGGACCAGCTCCTTTTCTCCCAGTAGATCGGTAAGTATAATATCCTTAATATCATAAAACATAATTTAATTCTGGTAAATTAAACTCTAGTACTTTATGGATGACAATAGTAGCTCTAATAATTCATGGAGTAGGCACTGGTGGAGTTTACGTCGTTGCCTTTCTCGATTCCATTCAAGAAGCTACGTCAGTTTTGTCTCTTAATAATGTTTAAAGTACAAATAAAATTTAAATATTTGTTACAGACGTAATAATTTTCCCAATAATATTGAAACATACGGTTTAATATCAGGTTTATGGACTTCAGGCCTTGCTTTAGGGTATTAACATGTCATGTGATAATTTAGAATTCTTAAATTACGCTCCTGTTTGTAGAAATTTTATTGGTCCAAGTGTGTCTGGAGTTCTGAATGATTCAATTGGTTTTCCAATGACTGCTACAGTTGTGTTTGCATTACAAATGACTGTTGTAAGTGTCTAGGTCAGGGCCACCCTGTGAATAGGGCAGTCGGTGCACTCAAGCTCATACTTTGCACCTAAAAAAAATTCTCAAACTGACTTTAAATCTGACCTAAGAGTATAAAAAACATCCGCGCTTATGTTTTGCACCGACTCCCACAATTTTTCAGGCTGTTCCTGTCCTTAATTTATTATTGTTATTATTATTGGCAGTAAAATTAATTAATGATCATTTAGGTGATTCTCACGAGTGGATATTACATCATTCAAAAATGCAAAAAGCTGCACAGAGAAGATGAAACTGAAACGAGTGAAACGATTTCTTTATTACATTCACAGTCTTAATTTATAATTAATTTATTCACAATGTATACTTTTTCACATTAATTCTTTAAAATATTATCAATAGATAATAATTTATATGGTATGATGCTATAATAAGGTGTAGATATTTCATAAGATTATAAAACATTGCAATCTGTAGAATAGATATCAATAAACAATCATTTCTGAGCTGTCCATTACAAGTAATCAGGTTAATCGTTGATGAAATCAGAATAAACAGTCCTATCATTATTTTTCAATATGATGTAATTTAAAAATATATAATAAAAATTAAACTGTTTAACTTATCATAATTTCATGTAGGTTATCAAGTGAAGATCGTTTATTACAAGGTAAGCTTTTTATTTTGTAATCTGAACCCAAAAAATGTTTAAAAAATTAAAAAAATAATACTTAAAGAAAAAATTATTTTCTGATAAAATTGGAAGGCTTTGATATTTCAGAATAGACTTTTTAAAGCAACATTGAACTCTTAAGATAATAGATTATTTTGATAGAGTTTTAAGTGACACTGTGATTGCATACAGCCAGAGAAAATAACATACGAGCAAATATAAGTTGACGAAAAGCTGAACAAAGGTCAATGCCCGAACAAACGAACGAATTTTTTATTGTTAAGACCTAATTGATTAATTTAACGGATAATCGGATGCAACTGAAACAAATTTAAGAGAAAAATGGTTTCCTTAGCTGGTAAATTAGCTGAACTAAGTTACTCACGGTCACTAAGGTATGTTTGCAATATATGGTAATTATATTAAGTTCATTAAAGTTCACTGTAATTTGGGCAATAAACAGTTTTATAGACAGTAATATAAAATGATAAAATTGAAGTTAATGGAGTATTCGTAGTATTTTGTTCAAGGTTATCTTTGAACCTGGACACTGACCTTGTGCGTGTAAACACCGCAGAAACCCTGTGTATATATATTTGAAACGAAAAAATTGAAGAAAAATTAAAAAAATTAATAAAAGAAAAAAATGGGTAAATGAATACGAAAAATAAATTGTTTACCCAAAGTATGTTTTGATTTAGAGTAGTAAACACATACATGGGTCACTAACTTTGAACTTAGTCATAGGTGCACACAGTATATAGTGCATTTCGGAACCATTAAAATTGTTTTCCAAACATGTTCACAATTTAAAAATAACACTTTTAAAGTGTAAACAAAACGCGTATCGATTTCTTTAAGGAAATAATATTTTCTTACTGTTTAATAAATAGTTCATAATTACTCTTTTGTATGCATAATTAGATTGTATTAACTCATTTGCATTGTTTGTAGTAAATCTCGCAGTTGTTCCATAGCTGATCCTGCTTTGATGGCCTCTTCAGAAGAAGACAATTTAATTGAGGCTAATAAAGATTTTGTTGATCCTGATAATCCGTTAACTAAAAAGTCTAAATTCACTAAACGACAATGGAAACTTTTATGTGTACTCGTTTTTATAAACGTGTGTTCATCTATGTGTTATTCAATTCAAGCGCCATTTTATCCAAAAGAAGTAAGTAATAAAGAATAAATAAGGGTGTTTATATTTATTAATTTATATTTATACGAGTGTAGGCTCAGAAAAAAGGTGTTAGTCCATCTGTATATGGAATGGTTTTTGGTGTTTTTGAATTAGTAGATTTTATTCTTTGTCCGATATTTGGCAAATATGTAAGTAAAAAATTATAGTTTTTATCTTTTTGCTTTCTAAAACTGCAAGATTGTATAGATTCGTCAAATTGGGCCCGTATTTATGTTAAATGCGGGCAATTTTGTCATGGCAACTTGTTGCATTCTATTTGGGTAATGAATTTGATTATTTATATTTTTAAAATTGAATACTGATAATTGCGTGGAATTTATATAGATTTATAGACAAAGCACCAACAACATCTTCGTTTATAGCGTTGTCCTTTATTGTAAGAATAGTTGAAGCTATAGGTCAAGCTGGATATTTAACTGCTTCTTTTGCTATAGTTGCTGCAGAATATACGGACAACCTCGCTTTTGCATTTGTTAAGTCAACTTTAAATCATCGCATAATAATATTTTTTAAATAAAAATAATTTCCTTAGACTATTGCAGAAACAGCAGTTGCAGCCGGTTTTATTATTGGCCCAAGTGTTGGTGGAGTACTGTATGAGGTATATCAAATTTTATACAAAACTGTATGTCGTTTTATTTTGAATATTTTTTTCAGTTTGGAGGGTTTTTGTTGCCCTTTGCAATTAATGGAGGAGTGTTGTTAATTGCTGCTGTAGTCGCATTCTTTCTACTCCCTAAAATAGGTAAAAATTAAGTCTTTTTTAATTATTTAAAACTTTTAAATATTAATTATTATTTTAATTGCAGAAGAAGCAAAACCACGATCTCTTAGTATTTTAAAATTACTTCGCATTCCTAGCATTGCAATTTGCTATTACGCAGTTTTTGCTGTTGCTTTTAGTTTTGGCTTCATATCCGTACTCTTTGAACCATTTTTAAGATCGGAGGTAAATGATTATTATATATTAACTCACTTTGGTTAATTTAATCTTGCGATGAATCAGTAATACCTAATCAATAATTTAATTAATTAATCAAAAATAATAAAAATTAATAAAAAATAAATCAAAAATCAAAATTAATCAAAAATAAATCAAAATTAATCAAAAATAAATCAAAAATCAAAATAAATCAAAAATAAATCAAAAATCAAAATA
>JAQFZN010001882.1:0-13484 GCA_034687075.1 Geophilus carpophagus
CCCCTCTGGTATGACCTGTTAATAAATAATTAGTTTTTATTATTGTAATTGCCAAATTTTAAGTTCCACAAACTTTAGAAAATTTTATGTAAACGGAAAGAGAAAATCTATTTGATTATAGTAGAAAATAAAATTTTGTAAGAATGAGTAGACTGATTGCTGTGTCAATCATTAATCATTGATTTAAAATTTTCAGGATTGTTATTTGAGTTTTAGGTGTGTCTCTCTTGATTTAAGAACATGAGAATTTATCAATTGATAACGCGAAATGAGAACAAAAAATTGAAAAGGAGACCTTATTTTAATAACCTGTTTTTTTTATTTACACGTGGTATTATCTCAAAAGACCTTCGTTGGATTTCAGACTGAAGAAAGACCTTCTATTTGTATCTAATTCATCTGTCTGCTGGAGTAAATGAAGGTTTTTTTGAGATATCATCCTCATCATTTCCAATTTGTTTGATTAAATCAATAATTACAGCAGATGGCACTCCAGATTTTTATTTTATTTTATCGATAATGATGATGGATTATCATTAAACAAAAAAAAATAAAAATAATTCTTTGTTGAATTTTAAATTGACCCTAATTTTCACATTTTTTAAAATGAATTATAACACGATTGTAATGATAGTAGCCTGTTTTTTTTTATAAATCAATGCAAATGTAAAGCAATTATGGAAGGCAATTGATACTCAATAACAAAATTGCAAGGTCATCAAACCCAACACATAATAAGACTATACTGTCTTCCTTTTTAGCTTATTCCTTTGAAAGAGAGACTAGCAATTTGTAAAAAAAAATGAATGTGATCTAATCACATTACAGTTGCATTAGTAGTACGTAATGATATTGTACTTAGATAAAAAAGACAACGTTCAACTAAAAATTGAACTTTAACATATTAGTGTATCATTTACGTTTTTAGATTGTAGTTAATGAAGTATGCTAAAGTTCTTTGTAATATGAAGAACACTTGATAATATGATTCTAATAATTCATTGCTTAATAATTAGATAATTATAAAAAAAAATCAGATGTTCATGCTTCTACAAATAAGAATAAAAACAGCAAAACTATTGCAAAAATTCAACTCTTCTAGGTGACCAGGCAGTTGTCTAAGTTACTTTTCTACCTACTCTGGTTTTCCCCCTCGTCTAAGCAGTTTAGCAAACTAGAGATTTTATTTATAAGGATTAGATTTGCGCCACCTAGGCGGATAAAAGCATTTACAGAAATTCCCCTTGTGTTGAGTTTAGATAAGGGTTCTTTTGTATGCTCGCAGGGGAAGTGGGAAGGTTTTAAAATGCAATCGGGAATGACCCCCAGGGGATAGGCACAACCGGGAAGCCCAGTAAGATTCAAGTGCAGCCTTCTTAGTCAATAAAATTAACAGTTTATAAAACATTTTGTGTTAAGCACTAGTTTTTATAGAGTTAAACATTCTCTCATTTAATTAACATTTTAGTATTGTATGGAAATGTACTATCTACAGGAATAAATTTAAATAAAACAAGTTACTCGACACAAAACATCTAAAAATAGCAACAAATGTTAGTTAATGTTAAAATAAACCCCGCGGTAATATAAACAAAATCCTGATAAATAAATATATTAATCATTTTATTTTGTCTACTGACCGCAATTTATAATTAACATATTATTCATCACTGCAACTTCTTGCATAATTTGGGTGACATAACTTGACTTTAGCAATTTCTAAAATGGCCTAATTTAAATGTAAAACTGGATGCCACCGCTATTGACCTGCAAAATTAGTTGTTAATTGAACAATGGTCTTAGATAAAATAGAAAAAATAACTACTTTTTAACGCATTTTATTCTTTGTACATTCTTGCATAAAGCTTTTAATTACTTAATACAGTATCTAAAATTATACATTTTAATGAGTAGCTGATAAAAATGAACAAAATACATAATAACAGCAATTACGGGTGGCAATTTCGATGTTGCAAATTAAAATAAGAGAACGTGGCATAACAAGGCACCAATCAGCTTTTGTGTATATCTTCAAATATAATTTAAATTTCTTTTGTTATAGGCAATTTCACACCTCTTCACACACATTCTTTTGAAAGTGTGCCATTGCACTCTGTCCTTCAACTTGGGTTACTTAAATGTAAGCAAAGATTTTTTTCCTGCATATTTACATACCCAACAACACTGACACAACCAACAGTGCCAAAAATAAAGAAACTCATCTAATCAAATTAACATCCTCTTCTCTTGTCAGTCGACCTTGAAATGACTTTTATTATTCTTGATTTATTCATCCCCACTTCTCAACTCGGACAGGAAATATGCGAGTAAAATGGGAGTAATATGCTGGGAGTAAAGTATTAAATGCGAATAACCTAGAAATAAGAAAGTAAACTATTTTTAGTTACACTCCGACCTATATTTGAGAAGCAAAGAAAATATTTTGGCATGATATACAAGTAAAATTCCGTCTCAGACTAATAAATACATGGCGACTGGCCAGTTTATTTTCTTCTTTAACGATGAAGTGTTTTCGGATTCCCAGACACTGTATATATTTGAATGTAGTAACTTTTATGCCGTGACCCTTAAGAAAATTCTAAGCCATTTGTATTCTGACCAAGTACGAGAACTAATGGGGAATGGGTTTTTTTAATTTTATGATTTAAATTTTTTTTTTATTTAATCTGCTTTAAATTTTGCCGTCCGACTTGATGTTTACCAAACGTAAATTTTATGTAATAAAACCTTATCACTTATCAAAGCCATTTATTGACTCACTGGTGTGAATATACGATAAAATGATTTATAATTCAAACTCATGATCGAGATGTAAAAAAATTGACATTGAGATATTTTTTCGTTAACCATTTGTAAAAAATTTCTTATATTCTGCTTATATAATGTATTGATACTTTATAAAATTATGATTAAATTGGATTTTAAGATATGACTATCGAGGTGCATACATCCGCCGTTTCATAAGTTGAAGTTCAAATTGCAATTTAAAAAAAATAATAGTTCAGATACTGTAACTTTATATCATCAAAGAATCAATGTATAATTATTTCTATATTTAAATTCACTTTCGTATCGACTTTTCATTACAATAATAAGAAAAGGTCGATAAACATATGTTTCTAGTTAACAGGTGCATGAATAATAAAACAGTCTATACTCGAACAATAAGTTATTTTTATTTTTATCCACAAACACAATACAACTTTTGTAATATCAATAAATTAAATGATAACAACCACAATAAACCTGTCAGATTTGTAATTAACACCAGTTAAAAGACAGCAAAATTTCAAAGTAACTACTAAAGGGTTACACTAAAAATGCCCTTGACAGGCCATTCCTCCTTGTTGAGCTATTTACTTTCAAATTTACACGAGTTCCAATGAAGGGCAAAACTTAGACTGGCAGGAAGCCATTGAAATATAAAAAAATGAAAAAAAAATAGCAAACAAGGAAAGTGTACGGTTAATTTAAACAACTGAAAAATATAAAATTTAAAAATAATAAGTGAAAGAAGAAAATATAAATAATATTATTTATAATACAACTGTATGTTTACGTACTAAAGTAAATACAAATTTCATTAGCTCTCGGTTTACAATTTGAGAATATAAACAGTTTCAACGACGAGTAACTGCGCAGCATAAAAAGCTACAAAGCTTGTCTGCAAGCTGTCTCATGTTCAGTTGAGTCTGATATCCAATGACAACCAATAACTTTTTGAAAGATTAATTTCTTTGTGTAGTATAATTAGACTATTATAATACATACCAAAAATTTGTAAATAAAATTGTTTAGTTGCTACGTCGTATTGATGCACAAACTAAAGTATTAAACTTCGAAAGCAAAAACTTAAAAATATTATGTACTTTAACCAGCAACTTTAAAAATATCATCTTACAAAACAAATATAATTTTTATTTTTGTTAAATAAATAAATTCCTGCATTAAAAATTCATACCTGCACAAATATATATATTAACAAATAAGCAAAAAAAAAGAAGCATTAATTGACGTTTTTATAGTCAAGAGTTGCAGCACGTATTGCATAGTAATGATGATATTTTTAACTTGATCCTTATTTATTTTTGTTACCTCAGTTCATTTTTTATCATACATATGAAACGTAAAAAAATTTATCTTGTTTCTGAAGGCTACAGCTTTTTTAAATTCTTTGTTTTGTATCAAAGGTCTGAGACCATTTTTTCTGCCCATGGAAAATTATGTCACTGATAGCTTTCATTTGTGCGTCAAATTGTGACTATAGACTTGGCAAAAAAATTGAACATTAATAAACCGATAAAGTTTAACGTGTCACTGGAATTGACTTACAATTGCATGAACTCATCACGTGAAGTTGAGCTTTGCCTTCCAATGAATAAACGATAAAAATGTTGAGTAAATAAGAAAGTTCTAGATCGTAGCTTATTTTTCAATGATACAAGGAAAAGTTGTTATTGTAATTTATCTGTAAAATTGTGTATAATGACTGAAAAACAATAGTACGAAAGTTATACTATAATACTAGAAAAGTTTATTTAAATTTTTCCAACTCATTTTCTTACCATAGCAATTATTTACAAAACTTTAAAATTAATATAAAAAAATACGGAGAAATTTTTGAATTTTTTTAAATAAGAGATGCTTCACCAGATTTTATCAAATCGGAAATTGACTTATACCTCATTATGTGTTGTGTGTCTTTCTCTAGATCGATTACTACTGTTCTGTAATAAAAGATAAAATAAAAGTTTATTATTTATTTTGATTTATTTATTTACTTAAGAAATATACGCTTTACCCTCCTTCAACAGATTCATCAATCATAGATAATCCTGGAACTGTCTGATTCATTTTGAGAAATACGTAACTGTCAAGTTTAGGAATTGGCACTAAAAAACAACAAACCATACATTTAACATTAATTAAAAATTTGATTAGTGATTTATAAACATACTTGTTTTTGCTGCATCAAATTCTTGAACAATTGCAGGAAAATGCTGCAAAGCCAAAAGTCGGAGATGATCTACAACGCTTTTCAAATGACTGTAAATATATAATTGGAAAATTTACAATTAACACAGATACAAACTGAACACTTACTCTTGAGAAAATTTTAATTCTGCCGGAGAAAATCTAGCATCACGTTCATTCTGCTCAATTTCTTTACTCAAGATATGAGCTCCGTATTGTTCAATTTTTTTTAATCTACACTTTAAGTAGCTTTTTATTATATAATTAACTCGATCAATCTGTCAAATAAAATTCTGTTATTTCGACTTATTCTCTATTGTGGATGAAAATTACCTACTTCCATTTTATGGACACTAATTAACAAATCTCCTTTCTTTAGTCTCGCTATATTCTGTTCCATTTGAAAAACTTGAGCCTGCATACATTCAATTAACTCTGTTCTATGATGTAAAAGTTCGGGAGAAAGTTCTTCATTGAGCCAAGCCTAATATAAAACAAAATAAAAATAATGTTAAACATTTGTTTAAATTATCAAATAAACGTCAACACCTCCTCTAAAGCAGTCAAAGCTTCCACTGAAGTCATTGGTTCCTCATCGTCTTCTTCAGCTTCAACGGAAACATCCAAAATGTTATTACCAGTGGAATCCATTTTAGTAAACGAACTGAAAGTGTACAGCACGCTTACAAAAGCAACAACTTTCGCGCCACAAAGTTTTTGTTTTTGCTTCTTGAAAGGTTTCCTCATCCGGTATGCAACGTGATTGGTTAATATAGTTTATTATTGTCGTAATAATGTTTTTGTCAAAGCATGCCTGTATTGTTCAGAAACTACGTCATATTGTGCTTTTGCTTGTCTGTTGCTAGGCGATGGGCACACTCTAACGTCACAACGAGAAGAATGTGACGTTTTAACCACTGATGGGAAAATCTTGTCTAAAACTAACACTAGATGTCAGAAAAGATCTAACCAAAGTAAAACGAGAACGAAACGAGAAACCGTGAGAAGAAGCCAAGTGACGAACAGGAGCAAGGAAAATAATGGAAGATGTCTTCGCGTCGTTCAGTATTCTCAAATTTAGATGCTGAAGTCGTCTCTCCACACGATCCGTTACGAGAATTATACGAGGCATGTAGACATGGCGATGTGAATAGAGTGAAAAAGCTTATCACACCGCAAAATGTGAATGCAAGCGATACTGCAGGGCGAAAATCAACTCCTCTCCACTTTGCAGCAGGTAAACAAACTTAACAATAAACAATTAAGGATCGGACAGTGTTCAGTAACTCTCGCAATGCAATACGGAAATTTACTTTAAATAATTATGAAAAGAGTTACAAGCATCTTTTTAAAGAATTTCTTATCAAGGATGAAGATTTACAAAGAAATGAGTAAAAGTTTCTTACTCATTTCTTTGTAAATCTTTATATATTCTGAAGAAAGTACTTTTAACTTAGGTTCTGCTTTTGTTTCTATTTTTTCTTTCTTTTTTGTTTATTACGTAGTAGATTATCGTAAGTATTAAAGCATGAGGAGCTAAAACTTAATTTTGCATTAAATCGTTTTAATTGATACATAAAATTTGATTATTTAATTTTTAAAAAACAAATTGGTTGAATTATATTTTAATTTTATATACTACCTTTAAACCGAATAAACTTTTTGTTTAATCTTAAACAATAACCTACTATCCGTTCCTCCTACTCGTGAGAACTTTCCCATAAATTCTAGTTTTTTAAAAAGATTCTTCTTGATCCAGGTACGGTAATTACTGTTATTAAACTCTTAAAAGAGGATGTACTAATTGTAGATGTAAGCTTTGTAAACTTTTTATGTTATTAAAATTATTAAGAAATAGTTTTAACTTTTGGAAATTTGTTGTTAGGTTTTGGAAGACGAGAGGTTGTTGAACATTTACTTCAAAGTGGTGCCAATGTTCATGCACGAGATGACGGTGGTCTTATTCCATTACATAATGCATGTTCGTTTGGGCATGCTGAAGTTTGTTCGTTACTTCTAAACCATGGTGCTGATGCGAATGCTCGTGATAATTGGAATTATACACCATTACATGAAGCAGCAATTAAAGGGAAAATTGATGTTTGTATAGGTAAGAGGAAATGCACTATTTATTTATTACGTTTTTATTAATTTTTTTTTTAAAGTTTTATTGCAACATAAAGCTGATCCGAGTATACGTAACACGGATGGAAAAACTGCTATAGATTTAGCAGAGGTTTCTGCTAAAGCTGTCTTAATAGGTATTTTGACTTGATATTTAAATGAGGTTAACAAATTAATTATAAAAAAAAATTCTAGGTGAATATAAAAAAGATGAATTATTAGAAAGTGCTCGTAGTGGAAATGAGGAAAAACTAATGGCTTTATTGACCCATCAAAATGTCAACTGCCATGCAAGTGATGGAAGAAAAGTAAACATTTTTATTATTTATATTTAAAATTTATTACAATTTTTTTTATTATTTGTTAGTCTACTCCTTTGCATCTAGCTGCTGGTTACAATCGAACTCGAATCGTTCAATTGCTCTTACAGCATGGCGCTGATGTTCATGCTAAAGATAAAGGGTATTTAGAAATATTTATATTTACTGTATTTTTTTTATTAATAAATGTATTTTTCAAGGGGGTTGGTACCGTTACACAATGCCTGTTCTTATGGACACTTTGAAGTGACTGAGGCTCTCATACAGGTAATTTTTTATCTTCAAATTTAAACACTATAAATAATTATATTAAAATTGTATTGTTTAGCATGGAGCAAGTCCAAATGCAATGGATTTGTGGCAATTTACACCACTTCACGAAGCTGCTTCAAAATCACGAATAGAAGTTTGTTCTTTGCTGCTGTCTCACGGTGCTGATCCAACACTTATCAACTGTCATAATAAAACCGCAATTGACGCTGCACCAACACGAGAACTTCAGGAGAGGATATCATGTGATATTCACTAATTCTTTTATTTTAATGCACATAGATTTTAATTTTTTTATTTGGTTATTTTAGACGAGTTTAAAGGGCACAGCTTGCTAGAGGCAGCAAGACAAGCTGATCCTACTCGGATAAAAAAGTATTTGACACCAGAAATGGTTAATTTTAAACATCCACATACAGGAGATTCTGTTTTAGTAAGTCGTCCCTTAAAAATAATGCTTTTTATTGTAATCACATTTCTTTTTGTTTTATAATTTAGCATTGTGCTGTGGCTTCTCCATACCCAAAACGAAAACATGTAACCGAAGCATTGATTCGAAAAGGAGCAAACGTGAATGATAAAAATAAAGAGTATAACATTTTGAGTAATCTTTAAAACACCATGATAGATTTTTTTAAATGTTTGATTATTTTATTTTACTTTTTTAGTTTCTTAACGCCTCTTCATGTGGCTGCTGATAAGTCAAACTTTGATGTCATGGATTTATTGTTAAAACAAGGTGCAAAAGTGAACGCGTTGGATGGATTGGGCCAATCTATTCTTCATAGATGTGCTCTTGATGGAAATATTCAAGCATGTCGACTACTTTTGTCCTACGGAATTGATTCGTCAATAGTCTCTTTACAAGGATACACTGCTGCACAAATTGCTACTGAAAGTGTTCAGAAATTGTTTCTCGGTTGGTTTGGAAATAATGTTTAATGGGTTATCTTTTATATTAATTTCAATTATGTTTCAGAAAATCCACCAAATGGAGGTGCTGATGTTGAGAATCAATTATTAGAAGCTGCCAAAGCAGGGGACTTAGCACTGACAAAAGTAAAATAATTTCTAAGAAATTTTACAAATTATACAAAAAACTTGACTTTTTTTTTAGAAATTGCTAGGAGCTCATTCACATCTTGTGAACTGTCGAGATCTAGAAGGTCGTCACTCAACTCCATTACATTTTGCTGCTGGTTATAATCGGGTTGGTGTTGTGGATTATCTGTTACAAAATGGAGCTGACGTTCATGCCAAAGATAAAGGGTTTGTTTTATTTAAATTACTAATCAAGAATGATTTTTACGTAACTCTTTTGCCTGTAATTGTTTAGTGGTTTAGTTCCACTGCACAATGCGTGTTCGTATGGCCATTACGAAGTAACTGAACTTCTAGTAAAACACGGAGCAAGCGTGAATGTTGCTGATTTATGGAAGTTTACTCCTTTACATGAAGCTGCGGCTAAAGGCAAATACGAAATAGTTAAATTGCTTTTAAAGGTTTGAATAATGATAAATTTAAGTTGAATAACATTTATGTAAATAAATCGATATATATTACAGCACGGAGCTGATCCAAACAAAAAGAACCGTGATGGCCACACACCATTAGATGTCGTAAAAGAGGGTGATCAAGATGTGGCTGATCTTTTACGTGGGGATGTGGCATTGCTAGATGCAGCTAAAAAAGGAAATCTGACAAGAGTACAAAAATTAATTACCCAGGACAATATAAATTGCAGGGATGCTCAAGGAAGAAATTCAACTCTGCTCCATTTAGCTGCAGGTTATAATAATTTAGAAGTTGCTGAATTTCTTCTAAAAAATGGAGCAGATGTAAATTCCACTGATAAAGGAGGATTGATTCCATTGCATAATGCTTCTTCTTATGGTGTAAGTATTTTTATATTATAACTAGAATGGCCCCTGATAGTTAATTAACTAATACAATTTAACTTTTCTAGCATTTGGATATAGCTGCTCTTCTTATTAAATATAATACATTTGTAAATACAACGGATAGATGGGGATTTAGTCCTCTGCATGAGGTAAATACTGTTTAATTATGAATATTTACAATCAGGAAAATTAAATATTGTAGACAATTTACGTTATAGTAAATCTTAGCATGATTTTCCAGTCAGTTATTTTATTTATAATTTGATGATACGGTTTTAACCACTGATGATTCATTGTTAAAATTAATTTTCTTTCAGGCTTCACAGAAAGGAAGAACACAGCTGTGTGCATTATTGGTAAATATTTATTTTTTAATTATAAATCGGATCTGTTCTGATTTAAAATTTATTTTTAGCTTGCTCATGGCGCTGATCCTACTGCAAAGAATCACGAAGGTCAAACACCGTTAGATCTTGCTACAGTAAGTTCAAATCATTTATAAGTTTAATGAAATCTGATAATAAATTTATTTCAGGCTGATGATGTACGGTGCCTATTGCAAGATTCAATGCCGATTTCAATTTCTCCAACTAATTGTAAAGCAAATTTTATTCCTACAACATTATCTTCACCATTGACTTTATATGATTCTGCAGCTGTTGGAAGGTAATTATAATATCATTTATTAATATTAATATTTAAAAAATATTTTTAATTACATTTTTTATTTTTTTTTAAAATAAATTTGTAGTAGTTTTTCTTCCCCATCACCTTCACCCTCACCTTTGAATGAAGGAGCTACAGGAGTAATGTTAGATAGTGGAGTTTGTATTGGATCTCAAGTTGGAGATGGTTGTGCAGACTTCTCTAAAACAGAGACTTGTGATTTACCTACCAATTTAACACTCTCTTCCTTTCTGAATAATTTGGGATTAGACCAACTATTGGATTTATTTGATAAGGAACAGGTAACGCATTTTTAAGATACGACTCTTAGTGTAATATTTAAATTTATTTTTTTTTTTTAGATAACATTGGATATTTTGGCTGAAATGGGACATGAAGAATTAAAACAAATAGGCGTAAATGCTTATGGTCATCGACATAAACTAATTAAAGGCGTAGAAAAATTGTACACAGGGCAATGTTAGTATATAATCAAATTTCCGTCCAAAGAGATTATTTTAAACTTTACAAAATTTTAGCTTCACCTTCTTGGAATATATCGTCTTCTAATGGGACAATTTTTATTGATCTGACTGTTGACGATAAAGAATATCAAGCTGTTGAAGAAGAAGTGAGTAATATTACATTAGCAGATTGTAAAATGCTTCATAAAATTATTATTTCAATTAGGTTCAAAGTACAATTCGTGAACACAAAGATAATGGACATGCTGGTGGAATTTTCAGCAGATATAATGTTTTAAAAGTAATTAATTTTAATTAGAAAGTTTATTTAATCATGGGAAATTTATTACATAAATTAATTTCAGATTCAAAAAATTCGAAACAAAAAACTTTGGGATCGCTATTGTCATAGAAAACGCGAGGTTGCTGAGGACAATCAAGGCCAGCCTAATGAGAGGATGTTGTTTCATGGCTCGCCTTTTGTGAATGCAATTGTTCACAGAGGGTTTGATGAACGACATGCTTACATTGGGGGCATGTTTGGAGCAGGTAAAACGTTAATAATTGCTTTTGATTTACATTGCTCTTGACAATGCTTTTAACTACAGGTATTTATTTTGCTGAGAATTCTTCGAAAAGCAATCAGTACGTTTATGGTATTGGTGGTGGAACTGGATGTCCAGCGCATAAAGATCGTTCTTGTTACAATTGCCAGAGGTATGATTTCTTCCAGTTGTATTATAGAATGTTAATTTGTTTTTATTTTTTAACAGGCAAATGATTTTTTGTCGAGTAACATTAGGGAAATCATTTCTACAGTTTAGTGCTATGAAAATGGCTCATGCTCCTCCTGGCCATCACTCAGTAATTGGTCGACCTAGTGCTGGGGGATTATCTTTTCCCGAATATGTTATATATAGAGGCGAACAGGTATAAAATTGATTATATTTTTGAAATTTTTTTTAATATTGTTGTTAAATACTAGGCATATCCAGAATACCTGATTCATTATCAAATTGTAAAACCTGAAGAAGTGTTAAAAGAGGGAAGTACATCTTGATCGTGATCAAATGGAATAATTGTAGGGCTAAAAAGAAATTGGTGATAATTTTTTATTTAATTTTCACCACTTCTGTATCATAAATATTTATTTTATTACTGAATACCTAAATTGTGAAACTGAAATTACTTTTAAATTTTAAAGTCTTCCTGCTGTAATTACAAGTCAGTTTTCAAATTTTTTCAACTTCAAGTTATTTTTATTGTAAAAGAAATAATTAAATTTCTTTAATCGGAATGAAGTTATGAATCTGATAAACTATGTTGACAATGTAGATTCAGCAAATTGACAATCTAACGCTAATGCTTTTAATTGCAGTGCATGTTGTGCACTGTGTATGCTTTTTCTGATGTTAAAGTGTCAGTGAAATTCACTTTTGAGCTGAGCCTAAAATGATTGTTTGCAATTTTATGTTTAACTGATAATTTGCATTCAAAATTATTATGAGGGCATTCAAAATATTATTTGTACTAATGCAAAATTGTAGTTTTTGAACTGCATAAAATTCTGGGCCCTTCAATACTAGAAGATAGGACCAGGTGGCCCCACTAGCCCCTCCTCTGACAGGGCCTGCTTAAACATGAAAGCTATTAAGAGACAGATAGGAAAGGCATTATTTCTTTTAAAATAAAATGACTAAAAGGTGTTGTAATGGTAAAAATTGAAATTGCACACGGAAAACATATTTTTATCGCTTTTATAAATTTGACCAGAAAAAGATTGAAAATTGATTATCATGCCATTTAAATTAATTTCTTCTTACTGTTTCTTACAGTACTTTATAGATAAATTGAGATTTCTGAAAAATTTTTAAACTAGTGTGTGAGTTTTAGCACAATTTCTTCTGGTGATTTTAAAGTTATACATTTTTTAAAAAGTTATTTTGTTTGATGGTCTTTTCTGTGATAATTACTCGATATTTCCATCTTCTTTTATTTCATTATTTTTTGTCAATAACTTAATTGGAACCAATTTGGTGCTAGATATGTCATGTACAAGTAACTTTAAAAAAATGAGATTTATTTTTCTCTTGTGTAAATAAAAATTTGTTTGAAAAAAATTTGTGTACTTAAATCTAATAAATGCAACATTTGTTATGATGACCGCAATAATAATAATACTGCTACATTTTAAATTAGAAAATTAAAATTTATTAAATTTAATTCAAATTAAGTACGGTATTTATTGATGTATTTTTCTTCAGATCTTAAAGCGTCTTCAAATGCTTTTTAGCCACATCTTATGGAACAGGTAGGCTTATATTTAAAAAATTTCTTACTCTAATGCAGGGGTGTCCAACCTTTTAGCTTCCTTGGGCCACATTAAAAGAAGACCAATTATTTTGGGCCACACAAAAATATACCTAACTTTAACAGTAGTTGATGAGTAAAAAAGAATATAATATGTAGTTAACATATTTATTATTTCACTGTAATGTGATATTTGGCATTGAATTTGAGAAACTAATACATCAATATCTAGTTTGATTGGGGTGGTTGCAATTCTCAGGGAGTTCTTCTTGGGCTGCACTGATACTTGTTTTGGGCCGCGGGTTGGACACTCCTGCTCTAAAGTTAAGAGGCAATTAACTTCAAAAATACTTTCAAAGTACACCTATCCCTCGATTTACACTGAAGATAGGTTCCACACAAAACCGTGTAAATCGAAATCTTGGATTTTGCTA
>JAQFZN010001883.1:0-13478 GCA_034687075.1 Geophilus carpophagus
TCTTAGTTAAATATAATAATAATATTATATAATCATAAAGTCAGGATTAATTCTTCTAAGGATGAGAACATCCCTCAGATCAGCTATTACAAATTTAGTCTTTAGTGTTTAAATGGAGATCTGAATTTTTAAATGTAAATAAAAATTTTAACTTTTGTATATTTTATTCTGCATATTAGGATTAATTTTTTTTTAAATTTTATATTCAAATGTTTATTTGAAAAATATTTTGGAAACTCAAATAAACATAAAATTATTTTTGAGAATATTACAATAAATAATTTGTTTTTTGTGTTATTTCATGTTTTTTGAAAATTTAAATAAAGAAATAACTTAAATTTTGATAAAAATTGAATTTTTGTTTTACATTTGAAAACAGTTGATAAAACAGTAGAGGAATAACAAGAGGATGTACCTTCAGAAAGGATAAAAAGAGGGGCTGTGTAGTGGGAAAAGATCCTCTTTACAGAAAGAAAATCAATAGGAAGAAAAGTCTTCTTCACTGAGCATTGCTTCATTTTGAAATTTTTTCATTTTTTTTTCCAATTTTTTTCAAAATAAAATACCCATTTTAGCTTTGTATTATCTAAAAATGCATTTTTCTATTAGATATATTTACAAAATAGCTTTAATCTGTGTTAATGTGAATGCAAATTAGCTAATTAATGCATTTTGTTGTCTTGGTAACTGATAGCTACAGGATTGAAATTAAGCTTCTCTAAAGCCATAAAACATTTGATAAGTGATTTTTTTTAAAACTCAAAAATAAAAATTTGTAAAAAATGTTGAGTCCTGAATTGTCAACATGACAATTCTAAGCCTTTTCTCAACTTTTGAAGTTGTTAGTTGTGTTCAACCCATTAAATCCCAAAGACTTTTTTCAGCTCCTGTTTTTTTCCTGGAAAAGAAAAAACATTTCTAGTGTGGAGCAGTGATCTCTGGATCAAATTTTATCATTGACTTTTTTTATTTTTTTATTTTTTATTTTTGGTTTGGTTATACTAGAGAAGGATTAGAAAAGATTCTAAGTAAGATTGTACTACACTTTAGTATGATATGATAATGATGATAGATACTACTACTGTATGCCAGGAATGATACAGCGGTTTCCTTGATGATACGAATTTGAGATGACTTAAAGTTAGTGAAATCAATCCATATTATGCTGATTTTTAAGGAAATGGTATATGTATAATAAATTATTCTATCAATTGCAGTAAGATAATTAAAAAAAAGTTTTAATTTTCAGTTTATTTACATCAGTGGAATATCTGCAATAAGAAATTAAAAGGAAATAAATATCTGATTGTGTTATCGAATGTTTTGGAAATGATACACAGTTGAACTGGTGATACAGTAGTATCATTTAAAAAACATTTTAATAGAGTTCATTGTAACCAAGGTTACTGTGTATTGGGGTGAATGTTGCCAATAGTTTTTGAAAAAATTTAACTAGAGTTTCACTTTAAGAGAGATAGATTTGAAATTTGGTAGGAGTATGCTCAAGATTTAGGTAAACAACAATTACAAACTCAAAATTTAATTGTCATACAGATTTATTATTTTTTTTTTTTAAATTTTAATGTGATCACTAAGGAAAGGATTTTCCAGGACTAAAATCTCTAAAATTGGGCGGGATTCAAGAAGCGAAAAAGTCTATTTTCGGGAGAATATTCAGGCATTAAAAATGTCACTTTTGGGATCATCGGGAGTTAAAAAGATCATTTTCAGAACAATCGGCTCCAAAAAAATTAATTTTTGAATTTAAAAATTTTGAGAAATTTTTTTTATGAAATTAGAAAGTTTTTCACACATGGTACAGAATAAACAATCACCATCTCTTTTTATTTCAGGATATAATTTTGCAACTTCATTTTTTTTTAAATGTAAACTAGAATTTTCCTTTGGCATTTTAATAATTATTCTGATTTTTAATCATACAGTATATTTTATAATCAGTTTATTTTAATAATTAATCCGATTTGGCATCATTTGATTGGTTAAAATTTATAAATTTTAACTCATCAAAGCATGCTAAATTGGGAAAATTCTGGACTAACGGGTCAAATTGGGATTATCCCGAATATTTAATATGGCTTAAAATACTTAAAATTATTAAATACATTGAGAAAATTGTTTTTCCCAAAAATTAGTGCACATTAATGTAATTGGAAGAAACCCAGATATTCCTTTCCCTAGTGATCACTGAAATTTAAACAGTGTTTTCTGGCCATATTTGTATGGACATTTTACAGATTCCAGGCTATAAATGTATATGCAGTATTGGATATGGTACATAATAAGCCTTTTATCAAGAAAAATTAGGTTATAATCTAAAGCTATAAATAATTAGCTAAAGCTGTTATGGCAAAATGCCATCCCATGTAAAACAAATTTATGGGATCCTATGAGCTTTGAAATGTCTTGTATAATGGCACAAGATCTGTATTTACCTTTTCTTACGGGAGAAAATAAGGATTAATTCTTATATGAATGTGGCAATGGTTTTTCTTATAATAAAGAAGTTGCCTTTCTTATATTATAGGGTTGAGTGGGGTCTCTATCTAACCCTAATCTCAAACCTTTCTGTATTACTTAACAAATTCTAGTTTGTTTACACTCTTATTTTTTTACCCTCTTTTGATAGCACTTACACGACACAAAATGTAATTGCTTTTTCTTGTCACTTAGTTTTGCTTTGAAATGTGATAGCAGTGGCATTAAACGGTTTCCTGACTAATTACAACCAAATTCAGTTTGCGTCCCTTTTCACTTCCCACAGGAGTTTGGGGTTAGAGCAGTGGTTCTGTCAATAACAGAGGGAGCTTCAATTAGGCTTTTTCTGATGACTGTGTCCAATCCTGGATTCATCAGAGTGGACACAACTATTCTTTTCCTTGCTCGCTTTTACTCCCCTGCACTGCTTTTACTGAAACTTATTGGAGCATGAGTGGGTGACCAAGCAGAACTTAGAACGACTCAGTGTCATAAATAATTCAAAATTCAAACATTTTGCATGCAGTTTGTGCTACAAATATTGATAATCCAATGGAAGTTTGAAACTTGGTAGTAAATTCTGTTGCTTTGATTCTGTGTATTGAAAGGAGAAAGGCTTTTTGTACACAAGTTGTAATGTTTTATTTGATGTACTACACATTTGTTGTAGAAATTCTTGTGGGAAATAAAGATTAATTAGCTAAACCCTAAAGAACATGTGCGTGCTTGATATTCTTTTTGTAATATTTGGGTAAATCTTACCAAGTATCGTTAAATCTATAAAAATGTCACCAATTTCACAATCAAAACTAAACAATCTCAAATGGATTATGTTTTAAAAATTAAATCTAAAATCAATTAGAAACAATTTCAAGTTTTTATCCAAAATTTAAGATCTAAAAATTCAATTGGGTTGGTCAAACTCCAGATTGGGAAATTTTCTATGATTTATAAATTTATAAATCAATTATTAGACTTTGAGTTTATTGAAAGTAGATTTATTGCAGTCTGCAGGCAAGTTGCTTTTTAAGTATATAAATTTATTTGTGGATGAGGCCACTGTCAAAATTCATTTGATTTTAATCATTTTATCTATTGAAAAAACACTTAATCTCTCACCACTACACTGCAGCAATTGAAATCCTTTCTTTAATCACAAAAGCCACTATAAATTATCATCACGCATTCAAACAGCTACACATTATTTCTTAACACAGGCAGTGTTTGTTGACAACAACCAGATAATTGGAGAGTGAAAGGGAAGGAAAAAAATGGTTTCAAAGTTGTTTATTTCCCAAATAGGCAAGTACTCAAGATGGGTATTTTATGTTATATCGTAAAAAAATTAGTGGGAAAGAAAAAAATCAAAATGAGTTTAAGTGGAGAAAAAAAATTTTTATTTTTTTTTTCAAATTTTTTGAAGTTTTTTAATGATTTTTAAAGTCTGGGAAATTTCTTTTAGTTAATTAGATTATTTTTTTTTGCTTTAGGTTTTAATTGTTATTTGTTTCATTATTTTGGGTTAAAACTTTGCTTCTTCTATTTATGAAACATTTGTATTAATTGTGTTTGTGTGTTGAGTTGTAACAAACAGTAAAGCAAAGTCAACATGACATGCAAGTTGTTAGTTCCCCCTTTAGTAATAAATATGGTTGAAGACACTCCTCTACCACAAGGAGGGATGAGATTATTTTTCAACCAACCCCACTGTTTCCCTAGTTTAGACACCTCCCTATACCCCATGCTTCAAATCATACTAAACAAAGTTGTCCATTTTGCTTGAAAGTTTAGCAGAAGTTGGATTGGATGTGATGGGACAAGGTTTGGGAATAGTTAGTTTAATATTTAAAATTTCAGACGCAAAAATAAATAAAATGAATTTTAAAAACAAAAAGTAATAAAATTTTGAATTTTAAACAGATAAAATTAAAAAATTAAATTTTATAGAAAAAAAAAAAAAAATTGAATTTTAGACACAAACTACTAAAATTTGAATTTTAGACATCAAAAATAAAAATAATTAAATTTTAGACACCAAAACTAATAAAATTTTGAATTTTAGACAAAAAAATGAAATTTTATATTGTAGACACAAATATAAAAAAACAAAATTTTTTCAAGTTTTGTTTTCTTGTAATAAAAAATCTTTTTAAATATTTCTTAAGGGCTAATGCTTCAATAATACTGCACTTTATAAAATCAATTAAAACATCAAACAAAATGTTTTTTTTTCTGTGTGTTCTTGTTGTTGAGGTCATGTGATCTGACAAGAAAACAAGCAAGCACAACAGCCTGTAAATGGCAAGCATTTCCAAAATCCTTATGGGTATATAGCACTTGAAATTAAGTGTTTACACTATAGCCACAGCAAGTTACTAAACAGCCATCTCAATATATAAATTTTTTATACATAAAAATGGCTATAAATTTTTTCTTCATTATCTTATAATCTAGGAAAGTATTCCACCTCTATTCCATTTCTGTTGAAACCAATGTTCTAAATCCACACAATAAATTTACCCCAAGTGGGAAATTTTGAGGGTGGAAATGCCATTTGTATTCTTCATTCTAAGGTAGGGGAGGATGTAGTAATGTGAGGGCTGCCATTTATGGTTTTAAATGATTCATGGCAGTGTAATGTCAGATTAAAATAAAATTCTATATAATTACAATAGATTTAATAGAATTTTGAAGAATATTTAATTACTGAGGTTTATTGAGTTTAAATGAAGAGTGAGGGATTGATTAACTAATGACTAAACATTTTGATGATGTAGCAGTAAATAGACTCAATTGAGTTCTTAAGCTTTCATCACACCCAGGAAACTGCTCTGTCATACAAGGATCATCTTAGACACACCTTTTTCTTTGTAAGTCCTTCTCTTTTTGGTGAAGAACTAGAAATGTCACAGCATGATCAAAAATTGGTTTTATATCCTAATTTTTAATTAGCATTGGTTTCATGTGAGTCAATTTCGTTCCAATTACCAGTTTCAAGTAAATGAATTTTTTAAAATTTAAATTAGAATTTTTTTTATCCTAATGAAACTTATTACAAATTGATTGAATTCAATTTGGTATTACAAAACCATTTTATTTCTGTTGAAAAATAAACGAAACCTATTGGTTTTCTCTTCATTTGGTGTTATTTGAATTAAAATTTTAAAAATATTTAAGTGGATGCTATAAAGAAGACAAAAAAACAATGTAATGATGTTGAAATTGCCTATTAAACAATGATTGAACAATGATCACTTTATTCCAGTTTGACATTACATTTCAAGGGATTAAAATTTGTTTCCTTGAAATGGTTTTTGTAATAGCTTATTACTAATAACTTAACTTATTGCAATGAAATAATTGTTTGCACCAAAGGGTTTTTTATACCCATCTATCCACATGATGAACTAATATATTTAGTTTTAGCCAATAAAGTTCCAGAAAAAAGAGAAGAGGCAGATAATGATGTACATAAAAGTAACAACAAAAATAAGTGTAAACATAAAAAAAATTGAAAAATAATTACAAAACAAAATTTGAGGATATCAAAAAATGCAGGAAGGTGATGCTGATTTTGATACTTAAAGGTACTTAAAACTTGATGATGAATTTAAGGGGAAGATCGAAAAGGACTTAAAGAAAGAAATAACAAATATGGAAAAGCTAAACTTGATAAAATAAACAATTTATAAACACATGTAAAAACAAAACTAACTACTGTATTGTATAAATTAACTGCTGTAGTGTTTCCCAACCTTTTTATGTCTGCAGATTGGTGAAAATAGGAAAAAAATTTTGTTACAATGGGTTCGACTACAGGCAACCCTCGCTTAATGCACGTTCGACAAGCATGGATTCATCAGAGCATCTATATATGCCTAACAGACTCAAATAAAGTAATAACAACTTAAAGACTTGACGCAGTACTCTATGCCCATCAGTTTAAAACAATCTTTTTATGACTTAAAAACAACATGCTGGTGAACTAAGCAAAGAAAAAACAAAGTAGGCTACTTTAGACACTTTTTATGTGTTTATAGGTGGAATTTAGCTATTCCCACTTACTGTGGATTTTCGCGCAATGCGGGAGAGCCAGGAATGTATATTTCAATTAGAATTTTATGAATTCAATTCAGTTCATTATAAGATTTTAATGGTGCTAGCAGTGGCAGATCCAGACAATTTCTCCAAGGGGGACAATGCACACCTTTTTCAATAAATAAAATAAAATTTTAATTACTCAAAACCAAAAAAATGTTTGTATTGCAAAATTTTTAAAAATAATTAAAACATTACAAAAAATTCTCTTCAATTTAATGTTTATGGCACTGGTACGCGACATTGTTCGTGGGGGGCGATCGCCCCATTGCCAACCCCTTGTATCTTCCTCTGGGTGCTAGGGCCATGTGCTTTAAGGCAAGCATGTTAATTAAACTTGTGGCCCACAAAGAATATTTTTGCAGCCCAGCCAATTTTAATAAAAATTTCGTAGATTAATTTTTTAAAATATATACATAATTTTCAATAAGGAACTACCAATAGCAGTAAATATTTTACCAGCTAATAACAAAATAATACCTACCACGTCTTAAGTCGTGTACTTTCTTGCCTGACATTAAATATTTTGCTTTCAGAGAACAAGAAAAATAAGTTTATTTCATGATTAATTTTTGCAGCTTATTAATTTGTGCAGTTATTCTATAAAAATCGTAGTTTTTGTTTTTTTGATGTCCACATAAACTTAGACCTTGTTTATTTGGCTGTGTTAGCCTTAGAGTATGACAGGCCTGCTTTAAGGTATGGATATACAACAATGCAATGCAATTGTCATAATTGCTCATTTTAATCATTTTAAATGATTATTATTCTATTGATTGTCAGAGTAAGTGGAATGTGACACTAATTACAACTTGATTTTTTTGTTGCCTACAGCTTTATTATGGTTTGTGTCACATTTGGAAATTAAGTGTCTGTGACACTCCTGTCTTCCATTCCATCAATTCTATTCAGATACTCCCATATCATCCTGAAAAAAGAGTAATTGTTTGTTAAATTTGAAGAAATGAGATGTGGATTTTATACAAGATAATTGAGAAAAGAATGTGAATAGAATAACTAAACAGGTGTTTTTTTAATTGATAAAAACTGTGATGTAATTAAGTGACATTTAATTTGGCAACAATACAAATTGATGAATAAATAATTAGAACTAATTTTTAAAAGTGTTGTCATGTGCATTGTACTGTCATTAACATTTTAATTAAAGTGATTACGTAAATTTTTTTTTAAGTGGGTTGGGTGTGGCTTGATGGTGGCAGTGATTGTTGAATAGCTATTGATTGTTTGCTGGGGGAAATGGTAGTTAAAATGGCTATTAAATAAAATTATATTTTGTAAATTGTTGTTGTTTATGCGTAAGTTAAATAATACCAGAAAATAGATTCATAAATGTGTCATAAATGTACAGTAAACGATAAAATTATTTTAATAATAAAATGTGTTTGTTTTAATTAAATTTACAATTTATTTTTTTTACAAAGTTTTATAAAATTGTTAAAAAGATTTGAAATTTTTTGCTATTATTATCAAAGAGAAAGCCAAAAAATATTAAGTTATAATTTTTTCTATAAATTCTATGCAAATCTAAGCAAAGTGATACAAATTGATACAAATACATAACATATTTATTAAATTTGATGCAAATATTCGCACAAACGATCACACTAGGATTTTCGAAGCAAAATTTCAGACTGAAAATTTTAAATTGTGAGTTTGCTTCATCAGTCACGTGACTCTCATAGCCAATTACAGGCATCTTTCATAGAGGTGTAATGGCGTCGACCAAGTGGGATGATGAACTCAAAATTCTTTCTTGGAAAATCCAATTATTTATGATCCATGGTGTTTAGATTACGAGCACAAAATTTCCAGAGAAAATACATGGAATTCAAAAACATCTAACAATACAAGAGTATCAATTTTTGTTTAGCTAATGAGCATAGATCTATGTGTGAAATTTTGCATTAATCTGAATATCTGTTGCTACGAAGTTGTGCAACAATTTGCTTCACATTGCTTTGCTTTAATGTAAACAAGGCTTTATGCCTATAACTTTGTACAGGATGCTCCAAATGCATTTCTGACACTGTTTTAGACTTTTCAAATTTGGCAATCTTAGGAAATTGATGCATAAATGCTGCAGGAAAAAATTATACTTCGAGATATGCATAATTTGATGCAAAAAATCTGCATTTTTAATTTATTTATTTTCATGCAAAATTTGTAATATGTAATTTTTTTGCATTAATTTCAGAAAAGTGTGGCAAAATTGCTGCAGATTTGTAAATTATTTTCGAAAAATATGTAAAATTGAAGTTACTATCTAAAATGTGCATAAAAATGATGAATTTAACAAAGTTTGTTTTACAGAATTTAACAAATATATTTCTTGTTAAATTTTAATAAAAAAATAATTAAATTTGTTAAATTAAATTAATTTAAATTAAATCTAATTAAAGTCCAAATTGTTAATGCAACTAATTAAAAATTAAAAAATCTTTGTAACTAGTTTTTACTAAAAAATAAACAAGTTTTCTTTATTATACCAAAAGCAAAATAAAATTTTACCAAATACCAAAAAAATATATATATTTTTTAAGACCAAAATCAACCAACATCAGAAATTAATTACACAAATTCTAAGCAAACTGTAACTGCAATGGAAAAATTTTCAAATAATACAAAACAAACATTAATTTAAAGATAAAAAATCAATACTATTGAGAAACAAAAGAAATGAGTTCTTGAAGATGATGTACTTTTTCTTGCTTTATCTTTAATTGGTTCTTGACCCCCTTGTTCCTGGATCCTCCTTGTTTGTATCCCCCTCCTTTATTTGAAGGACAAATGGCCTCCTTGCCCTCTCCAGGGGGCTAGAAAAGGCCAAATCATTTTCTTTTAGGTCCTATGATTTCCTATGTCATCAGAGAAAAGTCTTTAAAAAGAACTTTTCTCTTCCTAATTGGAAAAAGGATTATTTGACATGCAATTTCAGATTTTGTAGAGGTTTTTTTTTTTACTTTCAAATAGTCTTATAGATTTTTTTCAGTCTGTTGGTTTTCATTATTTCATTTCTTGCATTAAAAAATTGGGTTTTATTTTTTTGGGTAATAAAAATTGTTATAAAAAGTTGAGAGGGTTTGTACTATCATTAAATGTTAATTTATGATAGAATTGTTGAGATTTTATCTTTACAATTTTAAAACATTTTTATTAGTAGATTTTCAAACTATGATTTCTCTGTTTTTCATGATGTGGCTTTATTTTGGTCAAAGCTCTTTATACAGAGTAATTCTTTAACTAACTTAAAAGTATTTAGAATTTATTTGACTATGAGCATTGCTCCAAAAATATTTTAAAATGATTACGGCAAAATTCAAAGTTTTGAAGTAGGGGTGCTAACAGTCTACATTTAAAACCAGACTCAAACTTAAACTCGTAATTTCAGCAGAAAATAAACCTGTTTTGAACCGAAATTCCGAAATTTTGAAATTCTTAAACCCGATCCAACCCTAACTCGCAATCGGGGTCGGTATGGAATTCTGGTTTGGACTCTTTTCCAATCTGTTAGCATCCCTATTTTGCTTATATGATGTGTTTGCAGTAATTTGATAGTAATAATTGGTGCAGCAATTTATAAGCATTTAATTGTAGACATGTCGTGTATTCCATCTTGGGAAAAATATATTGCATGACAGTGTTCACACGACAAATAAAAGGAGAATGCATGACAGAATGAGACATTAAACGACAGTAGTAACCCAACCCTAAAATTTTTTTTATTTTTGTTTTTTTGATTAGGTTAGGTTAGATAGTTTAAGTTTGTCCTGTGATTACCTCTTTTGTCGGAAAAT
Organism: Geophilus carpophagus; assembly: GCA_034687075.1. Lineage (NCBI taxonomy): Eukaryota > Metazoa > Arthropoda > Chilopoda > Geophilomorpha > Geophilidae > Geophilus > Geophilus carpophagus. The sequence goes on from JAQFZN010001883.1 coordinate 10,410, forward strand.
AATTTTTTTGTCGTGCAAAGATTTCTGTGTCATTCGACATATTTTGTTTGCGTTTTAAACACTTTTTGTCATTAGTTTACCCTTTTTACTCTTTTTTGTAATAATGGTTTTCACGAACTCACTAATTCAACACTTGATTATTTTAAACATTTGTATCAATAATTAATAATACATATAATTGAGGTTCTATTTTACTGTATTTTTATTTTTTCGTAAGTAATGTGTAAGATTATTATTATTATTTTTTTAAATGTGGGAATATCTGGATGATTTATGTTATTTGTTGCCATCTGTAGAGAGAATTTTAGTTAGTCAGCCATTATTATTGCTATTAATGGAACCATCTTTTAATCTTCCGTATAATTAAAATCTAACAATTTTTTCATTTATTTACTGTGATTAGTAAATTTTTAATTTGTAAAATTTGATGTAAAATTAAAATTATGAATTAAATCTTTAACTGAAAAATTGTGGTAAATTGATTTTTATTACACTTTATCTTATAATGTAAGAGTGATGATGGGAAATAGTGCATGGTCTTTATTTAGGTTCCGTATAATCTGAATTGTAATTTGTAATCTAAGCAACAATCTTTTCATTTTTTTGATGTCTGTCTGGTGAGTGAAGTTCAAAAGTTTTTGTAAACATTAAAAATCTCTGAACTGCTTAACCAAGGACATGCCTATTGTGGCCTTGATTTAACTTGATCAGACCTTTATTTTTTAATAAATAACAAATATACTTAGTCACAATAATGTGTAAAGTGTTGGTAATAAAAATTGATAGCAAGATTTGAATTGATTAAGGTTTATAAAATTGATAAATAATTTGAAGTTTAAATGAATTTGATAAATAATTGATGAACTTTTTTGTGACTAAAGTTTTGAAGATGGTTAAAAAATAAAATGGGATTTTAAATCCTTGTATATTTTTATATAATTTTAGTTTACTTCCTGTACATGTGACCATTTTGTAATAAAGTGAATATTAAAAAATGTTTTTTATTATTTAATTTACACTGAAAAATATTGAAAAATTGAATAAAATATTGAGAAAATGTTAGAAAATTAAAATTTATAAATTAAAAAAATATATTTTTAAATTTTATTTTAAAATTCTTTTTTAGATTTCTTCAATCTAATTATTGCAATATCAAATGTAATTTTACAATTTTCTTTCTTTCAATAACCGAGGGAGACGCTCAATAAAATTAAACACTTTTAAGTTCCCAACACATCTGTTTTGACTACCTATTCCATACTTGCCTAAACTGTGGCTCTCCTACATTTTCAATGCAGCTCTAGCCAAGGCCAAAAAAATATTGTTAACACAAACAAATGAACATTTAACTGAGCTTATTCCTACGGCACTAACAAGTTATGCCAGATTTTCAACGATTCGCAGCTAAGATACAAACACATACAACTGCATCTACCAGTAAAGAATACAAATTTTCTTTAAGTATTTTTAATGTATATAAATGTATTTTTTTAAATAAATTATAAATGAAAATAAAGACCATGAAATTTAAATATTACATAATTAAAACATTTGTCTAACTGTGGCTCTCGAAATTCTGAGTTTAGTATTTTCGGCTCTTGTTGGGATAAAGTCTGTCCAGCCCTGGCATATCATTTCTCAGTGAGAAAGGAGAGGCAATCTCCAGCTATGCCTCACCTATTGACAAAACAATGAACTTTTAAATCACAAAGTTCAATTTCCATTTTCCGTAATTCACTAACCCTATTATGTATGAAAGCAAACATTGCACAGTCATAACAAAATTCTAACTCAAAATGAAGACATTGGCCCATCAGATAGAACTTATATTATTACTAGATTAGCTGATCCACTTTCTTGATACTTGTCACTTTGAATTGATCTCTCTCTACCTTATCAGATGTTTAAAAAAATTCTTAGATTAGTTGGCTGTGTCAGTAACACTGGGTGATAAAATATTAAATTTCTATGAATTCTCTAATATGATAGGGATCTACAAGTGTACAATATATCAACCCTACATTCTTTCTCTTACACGGTACAAAAACGCCACCAGAGGGGGTATCTTTGTGAACTACACCCTTCATTTTTTTCTTTGTGTGAATGAGTTGAGGTGTGCAATTAAGTTGTAAGACATTTCAAGTGGAAGTCAAGGGGTTAATAAGATGGTGTGATTGGGTGTAAAGATGAGTTGTAAATTTGTTTCTAAGAAGACAGGAAGTTATTTTTGATTCCTCACTCTTTTCTTTGCTAATGTTTTCTGTGATCTAGATTGAAGTTTTTTATAATTTAATGGTCTATTTAAATTAGAGAGGATTTTTTTTTATTTTACTGGACATTGGGGTCAAATAAGGATATAATATATTATCTTAACAATAAATAAAAATTGTTAATTTGGATATGAGTAGGAACCCAAGTATTTGGAGGTAAGGAATGTTTACAGATTTGCAGAAAATTTTAATTTTTATTGTTTAATTGAAAATAATCTATAATTCATAGCATGCATATATTTATTTAGAGATTGGTAAATACAGTGTAGGTACAAACTTTATTCATTTATTTGATTACAACTATTATTAAAATTATTATTAAAATTGTAATTTTATTATTATTATTACATAGGTGTGTTCAATATGAAAACAAGTCACTTTTCAAAAGTCACTTTTCATTGAAAAGGAATCACTTAGTGGAAACTAATGAGTTGCATGCACACTAGAGGCAAAACTACAACTTATAACAGCATGTTGCCATTTTGATTGTTGCAATTGCGACTGGTGGTGCTAAACCACTGATTACATCATGACAGTGGCAATATTATCTCTAGCATAACTAAGAAATCCAATAGTTGAAATACTATTTTTATGAATAGTCAAGCTAATTATATTGTTTCCACTATTTGCTTTATTAGCCTAAATCAAAACTTTTGAGTATTTTCAAACTGGCGATGCCAAACACTTAAATCGGTGTGTTTATGTGTAATGTTTATTCCTCGTTGTGGTATTAGTTAATACCAAGTTTATTTATTTGTAATGTTTTTTATTGTGTTTTTATTGTATTGTGTTGTTAGGT
>JAQFZN010001884.1:0-13473 GCA_034687075.1 Geophilus carpophagus
ATTATAAAAGAAAACTTAAAACAAAATTCCCACCAGGGGGAGACAAAACTAAAACAATTTACATAATTTATGGAGCTTTAACTGCCCTCTGGAGACCATCCATAACAACCAATAACAATAATAAAACTTAAAGAATTAATAATGAAATCTATTCACAAATAATAAACAAAAGGTTATAAATGAGAATGAATCAAGAAGTTTGACCTTATGGGTCAACATTTTCACCAGCTCTTAGGTGCAAATGGAGTCTTTATTACAGACACCTAAGACGTGGTCATCCTTGTTTATGTGGATGATATGGTTCTGTTTTCTAATAGTAATGAATCCAAATTAAGGATTAATTATGATTTAAGAAAGAATTTTACCATAACAGATCTAGGATGCATTACAAAGGTTTTGGGTGTACAGTTTGAGAGATCTGATGATGGTAGCATTGCTATTCATCAGAAGGATTACATCTCCAAACTGGCAAAGGATTACATCTCCAAACTGGCAAAGGATTACAGCATTGGCTTTGAATTTTTATGTAAAGTGCCTACTCGAGTTGGCACTATGGTCAATGCAGCCAGAGAAGGGGAACACATTATGGCGGATAAAGATTTTTCCTATCGCTCCCTGATTGGTTCCTTGTTATTTCTAGCTTCTAGATCTAGACCAGACATTATGTTTTCAGTAATTTTCCTTTCCCAATATAACACTGCTCATACTCAGAAACATGTGAATTTGTTGTTGCAAGTTCTTCAGTATGTGGTTAATACTGCAGACTATCGGCAATTAGCAATGATACTTTGCATGGCTATTTGGATGCCTCCTGGATCTCAGATCAAGATTCCAGATGTAGCTTTGGCAGCTATATTATTTCTCTTTTTGGTGTTCCAGTTTCATGGGGCTGTTCTAAGCAGCGTTATTGTGCCCTTAGCACCATGGAATCGGAATTTATAGCACTTTTAGATGCTGCAAAGCAGATTGTTTGGCTGCAAGGTGCTTTAGACAGATCTAAATTAGTTTCCCTTGCACCCCCTATGCTCTATTCCGATTCATTGTCTGCCATTTATTTTTCGCACAATGAAATTGAGAATAGATGCACTTAACACATAGATGTTTGTTATCATTTTATTCGCGATTGGCTGAATGATAACATTTTTAAATTAATCAAAGTGTCATCTGAGTTTAATCCGGCCGATATATTTACGAAATTTTTGTCCCTATCCAGACTTAAATTTCTTTGTTCCCATTTTTATTCACATTTAAGGTAATTGTTTGTTCCGATATTTTTTTTTTTATATAATATTATTTTTTTGTTTATCAAACCACTTTTGTTTATGGGATGCTTAGAGAAAGGGGGGCTTTATGGGATTATTTGCTGTCTTAATTTCCCAACGTTAGTTCCCCAAGCCTCCACCTTTTGTTTTCCTTTTATTTATTTTTATTTGAGTTTCACGGCTTTGACTTTATTAATAATGAGATATTGCACTGTTTTATTTTATATAACATTAATATTAATTAACTGTATTTCTTTATATAATTATATTTATTTTATTTATAATTTCATAGCTCGTATTTTTCTACTCAGTGCAATATCTCACCACCTGCTCATGGGGTCTCTCCCAGTTGGGTGAGATCCCAAAGTGTATAAAAGGGCAGGTCACTGCTCTTAGCAACTACTTGCTCTGCAGCACCTGCCCTGCTGCACTTGCTTTGCAGCCTTATCACCTGTTATTCTTTTATAGAATAAATCTGAATTTTTCATTTTACTTGCCATTAGTTTCTTTATTTTCAACACATCACTTCAACATTTCCTTCGGTGTCATCGTTATACTTGTAAGGTTTTCAAGCACAAATTTTTTTTTCTGCTTTCTTTTATTATTTTCCTTTTTAGATCCTCCAATATCGTTTTTGGAAGAGGGGGGATGGAGCTGAGACTGAGTCTTAGATATGAATAATTAGTTAATATGATGTTTATTCTACACTTCTGATGAATAATGATTACATCAAATGACATTCAGTATGCACGGTCCGCATTGGGGAGAGGCTATAGCAGAAGTGGTAAATCATGCAGGCTGTGCTTGACTTATACGTATAGCCATTCATCATGATGTTCTATAACAGACATTTAAAACAAAAGACATTCATTATCAATACACTCTTAGCCATGGCACGCAACCTGCATGCGAGCTTTACAATTCCTGTCAATCATTACAAAATCATACAATAGAACACAATACAAAAGACTATAATATCATTAAATCTTTACATAAATCTTAATAATAATACATAATCATAATAACATAATCATTATTAATCCCTAGGTATCTACACTCAGTTCTGTTTTTACACGAACTTTTTTTACACGATTTTGATTTAACACGAATTAGAAAAAAAATTTAATTATTTTTTCACACGACTTATTTTGATTTAACCCGATCGACTAGTGTAACCAAATGTAACAAAAACATCTCAGAGACGTTTTTTTGGCTGATCGGTATAAAATGGGTTAAATATAACTGAAATATTTGTTCTTAAATACACTTAAATCTTCTATTTTTCCATAGGTACAATGTATTTTATTTACACGAATTTTTTTTTACACGTATTCTTTCGGAACGTATCTGTCGTGTAAAAACAGAATTAGGTGTATATGATACCAGTTGTTCAATTTTCTGATTGCAATATAAACTTCTTTTAGTAGGCAAAAGGTACTCTATTATATGCCAGCGTGCCTTTGCGTTGGCATTTTTCCATTTTTGGAATATTTTCGCCTTTTTCTCGTAATCAGGATCTGCTATGTTTTGAAGCTTATTTGGTTTTTCTTTCTCGATTGCAGTCTCAAATATGTCCTTTCGTTCCATGTAGGCCTCCATTAAGGCGCTCCAAGTCGTATAATTATTATCACAAAGCATCGGAATGGCTTGTGATCTTCTTTCTTTGTCGTACATTGTTGGTTCTTCTTCGTTTTGGGAAAATAATTATATTTTTCACTCATTCCTCGTTGTTCTTCGTTGCAGGAAAAGGTGCCTATTTGCTCCTGTATTTTTCCTGGTTTCTTCATTAGTCGTACTTCGTTTGAAAAAATGTTATTTTTCAATCGTTGTTTTAAGGAAGGGGAGCCTAGTTGCTCCTAGATATTCTTTTTTCCTTGTTCAGTCGTGAATTTGTTTTCTTATATTATTCTTCTATTTTCACAGTGTCAGGGCAGCAACCATCCCCTGCTACCATGTGTGGGGATAAGGACTTGAGTCGCAGACAATAGTGAAAAGTTGAATAATATAATATAAGTAAGTTTATTTCAACGCCTTTGTTACAGCAAACTTGGAGCGACTTGCTTCTACAAAAATCGTATCGACAATGATAAGAAAGAACATCATACATTCATTTACATTCGTATATATACACTTTGAGCAAAATGACATTAGGAGCGGTCCATAAATAATGTCAGGCTGTTTTTTGCTATTTTGGATACCCCCTCCCCCTTGTCACAACTTGTCACAATAACTAAACTCCTCTCTCCTAAATCCCCTAATATGACATCACAATAATAGTACCCCCCTAAAATTGCAATTAAATTTTTTTTAATATTTTTTAAGATTCTTTCATACAGAAAATTAAGTTTTTTATTCATATATGTTTTATTTTTTTTTAATTTTTTTTTAAATTGCAAGATAAATTTAATTGATTTTTTCTGTCCATGGAAAAATGAAATGTTATCCTTACTTATTTTTAGATAAAAAAATTTAAAAATGAAATAGTTGTAAGTTTGGCAATAAGGCAAAGACTAATTTTATTCATGAAATGCTTGGGGTATTTATACATATTATGTAGGATACAGGGGAAGAGCCTGTAACTTAATGTCACTCATTAGTTTAAAAGGTTAGGGTCCTGGCTAACCAGGAAGTATTACTTTCCTGGCCTCAGAGGTCTCATTTGCTTTTAAAAAACAAAATAGACCTCTGTAGCCAGGAAATTGGAGGGGGGAGAACAGGTGTTCATCACTCAGAGGATTAGTCCTAGTTTTGCTGAGTTTGAATTTTAACAGTATAACATATACTGTATATAGGTTGATTATTAAATCTTATGAGTTGCTTATAATTGTAAAATAAATTAAATGTATCAATATTATTCTTAATGTCTTGTTTGAAATTATCTTTCTATTTTGTGACGTAGCATTTAAAAAACCCCCCCTCCCCCCCTTGTCACATATTGTCACAAAATCCTGACCCCCCCTCCTCCCCTCTCCTTAGAGCATGATGTCATTTATGGACGGCCTCTTACATCATCTTAACAATCGTGTCTGGCAGCCACCTGCATGCAGACAATACACAATAGTACAATCATAAGGGTTCATTACACAAATTATGTCAATCATTATAATCTTAAAATATAATCTTCTTATTTTAAACTTAACATTAGAAATGATTATTTGGTATCCTGCAATACCACAATCCTTGTATTTTTCTAGATGTTTTTACAATATAATAGAAAACTAACGATGCAGAGTTTTTAATAATAATTTGTGTGCATTTCGGTAAATCTTTTTTCTTTTGTTTTTATTTTGATGAATTAAAAATTAGTTTGATTATTTCTTCAATCATTTAATTGCGATTGAATTTTATTTTAGATTTCTAGAATTTAGTTTTATATATTATTTTATGGTTTGTTTTATAGTTTGTTTCTGTTCCGTTTATAGTTTTTTTTAACTTTTAATGTGTTTTAAGTATTTCTTTTAATAAAAAATATTCGATTATCATCTCATACTACCATTTTCACCATTAATATCTTGTTTTATAGTTTTATTTTTCTGTTTCTGAAGATGTTATTCAAGTTTTAAAACGCTAGTTTATTATAAAATTTGCTTCAAACCTGTAATTTTGAAAAAGTTTCATTTTTTATTACCAATTTTAATAACTCTTCAATTTATTACAATACACTGCTCATTACAGTAACTTCAAACAACTTGGTTATAATTCCTTATTTTACCAGAAGCAATTTGCGCATCTTTAAGATGAATCTATTCAAATATTACAAAAACAATCGTCTTAGACGGTTAGTTCGTTATATTACCAACGATGATTCTATTAACAAAGCACTTGAGATAAATGAAACTATACCATTTGCTGATTCATCGAGATCAATAGTGGCAAGATGCATTTGGTTTCTGTTAATGTTAGCTAATAGCTCATTATGTGTGTACCAAGTGAGTGTTTTGTCACGGAATTACTTTAGCTGGAAGTTGGGAGTTCAGATCATCAATTCCGATAACGAATACATTCCTATGCCTAATATTTTCATGTGTGATTTTGATAGCGAGCAAACGCGTCAATTTCGTATAAAATATGATATTGATGGTATGGGTGCGTGCCTCAATCCTATGAGAATGTTTTTATCGAAAAAACCATTGGGAAATCTCTCTGAATTTTACGAAAAATATGATCCAAAAAATGTTGTAGAAGAAATAAAATTGACTAAGGTAAATTATATTAAATAATATTTTATTTAATGATAATTTTCATCATTTTTTTTGTTTGAATTAGAAATCAGTGGAGTTTGATGAAGCTACAAGCAAATCTCAAGTTCACTCTTGTACTGAAACAATTTGTCGCCAATTTCTGATAGGCAAGTCATTTTAATTTCATTAATTATCTAATTTTGTTTATTTATTTATTTAGATGACCAAGTACAATTAAATGACAACTCACTTAAATTGATTATTAAAATGAACTCGTTTAATACATCAAGTCACGGTTGCAATGATCAAGGATCAAGAAATGTATGTACATTTTCGAAATTTTAATGTCGATGTGACAAAATTATTTAAAATCTTATTCGTTATAATTTTGTTTGAAAACAGATTGGTTTTGTAGCAAAAGGAAGAACCATTTTTCCACTTTATAGCTTATCATTTATACGACAAAACATCTGGACAGAGTTATTGTTTACTGCATCTAAAGTAAATATTTACTAAATGCGTAATTATTGACTTTGAATGTTCATTGTTTTGCTTCAGTATGAAAATGAAAATAGTCCTAATAAACCATGCGTAACTGCTGAAGAACACACTGATTGCGAAAAAAAATGTTATTATGAGGAGATTTTAAAGATTATGGAAAATTCTTCATGCATGTATGTTTATACTTAAGAACAAATATGTAAGAATAAATTGCATTTTGTATTTTTAGCGTCCCTTTTCACCAAATAAACCATCTGCCTAACATAAACAAACCTAGATGTGCTACGAGTGATAGCGCAATTGAATTTCAAGATAAAATATCTGGTGTGTTCGATCACCCTAAATGCAGCTGTACACGAATATGTGACGACTTACAATACTCAATTTTTAGTTCAGTTGACGAGCATGTTGCATCTGAACATGTTGTTATTAAACCTCAATCTGAATACATTCGCATTGCAAAAGAATATTATTTGATTACATTTATTTCATTAATTTGCGATATTGGAGGAAACGTTGGATTGTTTTTAGGATTATCTGCTCTGTCCATGATTGAGAGTTTGATCGGATTGTTCAAAATAGCGATTAGAAAATATTTTTGTAGCAAACAAAATTTATATAAACAAAATCGTTTACATCGATTAATTACACGCATTTATATTATAGAAAGAAAAAAGATTCCGTTATCTTATCCAGCTGTTTGGTTAGATTATATTTTTGACTATCAAAAGAAAAAGAAATGTATAATTTGGGCAGTTATTTGTGCAACTGCAATTATGATTTGCAGCACTAATACGTACGTTAATGTAAGCTATTATTTGTCACAGCCAACGTATATTACTCTAGAAGTTGTAAAAGATTCACATGTGCATTTACCTGATGCAGTTGTTTGCATTGAATCGCAAAAATTTCAAGTTAAAAAACAAACATTATTGAAAGGTTTAAAAAATGTACCAACTGTTAAAGAATGTCAACATTTAGATTTTTATGACGTCATTGACAATCCTCGTTATACAGCAGAAAAATTATGGAATTTAATGAGTTTAGAAAAAGATTTTAATGATCAACAAATATCACAAATTGTCAAAGTAAGTACATTTTTATGTGTCTTATTGTATTACATTTTACTTATTATTTTATTCAGAATCTTGTTGGTAAAGACATGCCTTTCTCAGACAGACAATTCAACTACTCAACAATTTATGGACAATGTACAATTTTAACTAAAGGTATCTATTTATATTTATATAAATGTTGGTATCTAATATTGACATTTTCTAATAAAACATTTTAGCTTATAGAAAGTACAATGGGTTGGAAACATCACATTTCATAATCTCAAGTCAAGATCAAAAGCATAATGGATGTCCTTATTGTGAATATCGTGTAAGCTGTAAATTCTGCTACTGAAAAGCACAATGTGTCAAAGATTGAATTTATTTCAAACAGATATTTCTAATTCCTTATGGTGAATATTTTGATTTGAAAAAACAGGAAGTTGTCCTTTGTGGAGTCGAAACACAATTAAAAATTCAGCGACAAACGGTATCTCAGAATTGTAAATTAATCTAATAAATTTGTGGGTTTGTGGTTGTGGGTTTTTAGGAAAGGAAGCTGAGACTTTGGTAGCAATAAATAATAAAAGGTTGATTTATTTACACTCAATGGTAAATGCACAAGTAAGAGCTCTTGTTTAATGTGTGCTACATCAATGACTCAGTTAGAAAGTGAACATCATACAGGCATATCCTTTGGCTTTTATAGCCTACATAATGACGTCACATGAGTGACAGTAAAACAATAACGTTCATTAAAAACACTTAGCTCAGGCACGCGACCTACATGCGGCATACAATCAAAGAGTTTGCACAAGGCATTTTTTCCTTATAGTTATAGTTTAAAAGTGCAGTTATAATTATAACTCGACTTTTTAAGCTATAACTATAAGGAAATCTACACTGAATTATAAAATAGCGGAACTAATCACAGATTTTACCACTATTGACGTCATACCAAAAATGCAAATGGCGCTGATACCTGTTCCCCCACTTTGTAATTTTAGTAAGCTATATTTTCCCATCTGTGTAACCAATTGTTTTAATTTATTTTTATTTTGACTTGTTTGTTCAAAACAAGTTATTTCGCTAACAATTTAGAAGAAAATAATTGAATTTGAATTAAAAATTTAGATAGTTAGGTATAACCTTAGGGTATAGTCCTCTGTTTAGGCATAACCTTAGTGTGTCGTCTTCTGTTTAGGCTCGTTTAAGCACACTGCGCTCACTGAAAAGTAAGTTAAAGTAATTTGATTTAATTTATTTATACCCTGTGTTCAATAATCTTCTAAGACTGCAGGTTCAAACGCAGCAAGGATTTCAATGTCCTCCATTTTGTTTGTTTACAAATGTTTGGAACTTCCTACTTCCAGGAAGTCATGTGACTTTTAACTATAAGGGGAAAATGCCATGCGCAAGCACTCAGTTATGACTTTTTAGTTACACTATTTTTAACTTAAAATAAATTATAATTATAAGGGAAAAATGCATTATATGTTATCTCTTATACAATCTTAGAAATTATACAATACACTAGAACAATACAATATAATATAAAATCTTATAATAAATTCCTAAATAACAATCAATCATTGTTAATCAATACTTTTGGTATCTGCATGATACCACAGTGGTAAGAGGTTTTTTCATTACAAATTATAAATTCATCATCATGAGCATAGTGTAACTCCTAGTATTTTTCTTTTAAACTATATGTTCATGATTTTGGATCTATCAAAATGAATTTTTGAGAATACAAATCATTAGTACGTGTTAAGAATAGTTAGATGTTATTTACCTACCAACTATAGCGAAACTCTTTGGTCCCACAGGGAATAAACATTGCACATAAACAGTAACCGATTTAAGTTTTTAACACCACCATTTTGACGCAAAAGTGGAAAACAATAATGTGATTGACTGCGCTAATAAAAACAATGTTAAAATTAATGATCATGTTAGTTTTATTTAGAAATAATACAAATAATATAATAGTAGAGATCAAAAGAGTTGATACAATACACCTTAGTTTGGCAGTCAGTAGGTGTTAGTCAACTGGTACAACTTAAAACTGAAAACACGTGGGTTTATATACCTATAAAACATATCTATTAGTCATCTGATTGGTTGAGGTAAAGGGGCAATGACGTATTGGTTTATAAGTTCGTTTTACGTACCAACAGATCATAAATACATAGTTTATAATGGAAAACCCTCTCGCACAAACTTTCTAATATTTTATATTAGGTTATTAAATTAAATTTAAAAAAACGCTCATGTGCATCCTTTGAAGAAGGCATAGAATGTGAAGAAAATTGCAAACAAAAATTTTTTAATCAAAATATTAATTGCAGGTATTTTCTTTTAATAGTACAGTTGTTTTAATACACTATTAATTTTTTTTGTTATATCATAGTTTGCCCTTTATCAAAAATAGTAAATTGACTCCATGTAATACATCAATAGAAGCAAAGCAAACTCGGGCAGCTTATATACGAGCATATGTTTCTATTGACCTAATAAAGGAATGTAATTGTTTACCAAAATGTAACAATACCATTTATTATGTAACAACACAACCAGGGATAGATGAGTCAGGGGCAAGTGGTACTATTATTAAAATAAGACTGAATAGTGAATTTCGTGAAATCTCTACAGAAATTTTGGCTTTTACTTTGATTAATTTATTTTGTAACTTTGGATCCACCTTGAGCAGCATGTTGGGTGTTTCTTTGCTTACTGTGATGCAAATTGCAGATGTTGTTATTAAAAAAAGAAATTTTTAAATGTTACTTTACATTAATATACTATAAAACATTTAATGTATATTAATGTTCACAGTTTAACTCTGATTATGAAAATTAAATTTCTCTTTAACATTTTTCTATTTATGTATACACCATACACACCAATCAATGATATTGAAATAAATAATATTTTATTCAAGTATGAAACCATAAGCAATTCTTTATTACTAAACAATAAGATACATATAAATATAATGATACAAGAAAGTTATTGAATAATAAGTTCAAAGTAATACATTACTAGAACATCTTTCAAATTGAAACATATGTTGTTTGCACATTGTGATATTGTGATTTCTTCAAATAACTTCCACCTATTGACAATACATCAAGACTGTACAGCTATTGTTAAAAACATGAAAAATAACAATTCGTATGTCACATCACTATACAGTATTCTAGGTTGGTATTGTAGCAAAAAAATGAACAAGTACACCGATTCAAAATGGATTTAATTGTTTTGTTAGAAAAATCTGTGTCGACAGGTATCAATTTCTCTAATTGCTTCATACATTTTATGGATTATAAATTAGCATTTATTTTTTTAACGTCAGATAATGTTGAGTCAACCAATGCACAAACAATTTTGGAACAAACTGCTCAGTCTAATTTGGTAAAAACAAATCTTTTTTTTTACCTACCTGTAAGATGATATATTAAATATTGTTACTTTTCAGCAAGAGTTTATGAGAACCGTGTCAGAAACCTTATGCCTTCCCAACATCAGTAAATTAACCCGGAAAGGAGTTGGAGTGTTTCTTATAAAACATCTTGCATCAGAACGTCCAGGAATGACATTAGAATACCGAAGAAGATGGTTTTCCTTTCTTCAAGACATTAGGAACTCCATCAAAACAAACGTAAATAAATGAAACTGTAATCTTTTTATTTGATAAGAAAAAAAATGTATTTTTTTTTTTATTATTTCTTTATTATTGTTTTTTTCATTATTTTTTTTATTATTTATAAGGTTCTTAGATCTTTAGGTACGGACGAAATAAGACCAAGTATTACGGCACAATGTATTGCTGCTATTGCTCGCTTGGAACTACCTCGTGGTCAATGGCCTGATTTGATAAATATACTTGTATACAATATGACAACTTCGAATAATAGTATGGTGAAGGAAGCAACTTTAGATACAATATCGCTTGTATGTAAAGACATAGTAAGTCAGCAAAAATTTGTTGGAGTAACATTTCAATAATTTATAACACACTGTGAGATATAGAAAAGTAAAGTGCTTGAACCCAAGTCGAATGATATTTTAAGAACAGTTTTAATTGGTATGAAAACTGAAGAAGAAAGGTATGACAATTGTATGCAATCAAATAAACGAATTAATAATTTTTTTTTTTATTATATGTGCAGCATTCACGTTAAAATCGCAGCTACTAACGCTCTTTTACACGCCCTGAGACTGATTAGGGTTAATTTTGATGTTGAATCAGAAAGACATTTAATAATGCAACTGGTTTGTGAAAGCACACAATCTGAACACACTGTGCTCAGAGTGGCTGCACTCAAATGTTTAACGAAAATAGTATCACGTTATTACAAATATATGGAGCATTATATGGGCAGAGCTTTATTTTCTGTACAAAAATTCTCTTATTATATAACTAATAGATAAAATTTAGATTTGTTTAATTTTTAGATTACAATAGAAGCAATGAAGAGTGAGAAAACTGATGTTAAATTGCAAAGTATTCAATTTTGGTCAAACGTATGTAAAAAAGAAGAAACACTAATGCAAAAAAAAAATACGGAAGTAAGTCAAGCATAATTATTGTCAGCTTTTATGAATTTATTTTTCATGTAGGACTCTGATAATGTGGAAATAAATGTGTGCTTCTTTTATGCTATGGGAGCAATACAATACTTGGCACCTCTCTTGTTTCACACATTAGTAACTCAGGTTTGTATAACGAAATTCTATTTAAAATAAATTAATTTCTTTTTCTTAATAGGACATAAGTAATTGTGAAAACAAGCTAAATCCTTTTAGTGCAGCAGAGTTATGTCTCAGGCAAATGGCGGCTTGTTGTAAAGATAAAATTATTATTCTGTTGGATTTTGTCAAAGAGCACATTAAAAGTTGTGAATGGCGCGAACGAAATGCTGCTGTTGTTTGTTTTGGTGCTATTCTCGGTGGTCTGGACTGCAACGACATAAAACCTTTTGTAGAAGAAATGCTACCAGTAATGTTAAATTTAATATTGCAAGATCCTAGCAATCAGGTTAAAGGATCAGCTGCAATGACTGTTGGTGAAATGCATGATTACATGTCAGAGTTGTCTGAAGAGAGTGTAAGTTCATTACTCAAAGTTTTCATGCAAGGGTTAAGTGCAGATCCCAAGGTTGCAGCCAAAGTTTGTAAGGTTACGACATATTTACGTAGTTTTAATACTATAAAATGTAAATGAGAAAATTAATCTCAATACTTTAGGCAATTGAAATGCTTGCTGAGTATCTCTTTGATCACGAAACAGATAATAAAAAACATAAATTTTTTGAACCTCTTGTTGAAAAATTGTTAGAAACTGTAAGTAGGTAAGTAAAAACAGCAGTAATGTGATTTGTTTTATTTTTGTTTGTTTCATTTCTTAAATTAGACTTGATTTTTATAATTCTCGTTTACATGGTGATGCATTTGCTGCTTTAAATGAATTAATTGAGTTAACTCCAAAAGTAAGTAAATTAAATTTTATTTAGTTATTTACAGGTTATATTTTATATTTTATATTAAATTTAAATATCTAATTTTAGACTTGTTATGGCACAGTTATTAAAACAATGATGGCAATTATGAATTGCTTGAGACAGATGTTGGATATGGAGCCGCAGATCCAGACAGCTCATGAGCATGATCAGTATAATGATTTTTTGACACATTTGATAATAACGTCACAAGTAATATTTTATTTTTGCAACCGAAAACAATAACTAAATTTATTTTTTAGACTATACTAAGCCAATTTCACTCAGAAGATTTTTCCCAAACCTCGGATTTAATTATGGCCGCCATTTTAGAAATTCTAAATAATAAAAAGCTTAAGTCAAGAGACTTGGAGGCAGAAGCTTTTAATGCAGTATCTTTAATTTATAGCGGTGAAATAAAACAGTGTTAAAAATATTGTTTTTATAACTAATAATTTTATATAGAGTTAAAAGAAAATTTTGCTAAATATATAGATGCATTTCTACCAATTCTTATTGTGACCCTTAAAAGTCATGACACAATAGTAAATTTAATATTTTTATTACTTTGTTTACTTTATTTATACATCATTTGTATAGGTACTAGCTGCTGCTGTTAATGTAACAAATGAAATTGTATGTTGTACACCACAAGCCATTCTTCCACGTTGTGATGAGTTTGTTCATATACTTTTAGACCATTTGATAGTAATTTAATCAATTTTAATACAAGAAAAATTGATGCTTATAATATTTTTTAATATTAAAGTCTAACACTACGTCTCCACTGTTCAAACCTGAAATTTTATCAACAGTAGGTGAAATATCTTTAGCCATTGGACCGGAGGTTAAAAAATATGTTGACTTAATTTTTACAGCAGTTCTTCAGCAGTTATACTACATTTGTATGGAAATGTTGTTAACTGTTGGATTGTCCAATCAATCGACCTTAAATACAGTAATTCAA
>JAQFZN010001885.1:0-13467 GCA_034687075.1 Geophilus carpophagus
TTTTTTATATACCTGTCATTTTTTTCTAATAAAAAAGAAAATAGTCAGGTACCACAAATCATCTTTTTACGACCTATTCAACCTTCAAACACTAACGAACTTAAATGAATAAACATGGTAATAACAAAGCACAATATTTTGTGCCATTAATGGGCGTTACTCACTTCATTTGTTCTTCTTTTTTTGTCTTGTCTACACCCTCATCTATATCTCATCATTAAAACTGTCATCAATGTCAAGAAACAAAAAGAAAAATACTTTTGAACATGGCACCCGCATTACAAAAAAGACACCCTTCCCACCAACCTACATTTCTCCATCCCTTCCTCGTAATCCCAAGGGTCTACAGTATCTTGGACAGGTAACCCCCAAGCTGAGACAGAGAATGTCACTCAGCAGGGGATTCCATATAGATAGTGCTCATTCTTTTACTTTTTACCTGCTATAGACGAAAATGGAATGTCGAAAATGTAGTCTAACAAACGAGAACAAATTTCCGAAAAAGGCCTAAAGGATAACATCTTAAAACAGTTTAACTTAATATAAAAAATTAAATAAATAATTTTTTTGTTTATTTTTTTTTTCAAAAATGAATTGTGTAATAATTTCACGTAATTGACAGTTGATGAAATCAGTGTACTATCTTCCATCAGATATTGTCACAAAAAATAAACACCTTTCGGGCATACAGCACGAAAAAGGGCTCATTAAAAAACTCAATCATTTGATTCCTCCTAAAACAATTTAATTGCCAATTAAATTTTCCTAAACTTTTTTGGGAGAAGATTTGATAAATAAACGAGATAATCCCAGTAAAAAAACTGCATAAACAAATTGGTGTTTTGATTGAATAAAAGAAATATAGAAAAAATATGTAAACAGAGATAACACCTTTACTTTTTTTCTTTTTAAAAACTCGTATACAACTTTTAAGTTTATATAAAACCGGTAAAAACAATAAACCAGAACTTGATCCGAAGAATTTTTCAAGGGATTTAAAACTAGCCATTTCAGAGGAAGCGCCGAGTAGGGTGCTGCTCATCAGTTCTCTAGCTTATTACCCCATGCGATATCTTTAATGGGGTTCACCAATGTGAATTATATTGCACGCTCTGAGCAACTTGTCCTTGGTGAGAGTTTGTGTATACCAACTTCTTGTCCGTGCCAATTCTCGAAAGGATAAATTCTCCTTCATCCGTCGTCTTGTGGTGAGCACTGAGAGAGATAAAAGGGATTCCGGGCCCCCCATGGGCCAAATTCATTACTACACCGCACCTCATCAATAATTCCAGAGGCAAAGAAATTAACTTTGTCTTTACATTCATTCAACTTGTACGAATTCCGAGTTTAATAAAACACCTCATTTGTGTTCAGAATATTTTATAAATTATTTGTTTACTTAGTTTTATATGTAAAGTAATTATCATGATGGTCAGGCATTCTTATTTTATTTGACATGATTCCCAATTGAAGAAAAAAATTGAGGGCGAAGTAGAATCGTGTAATGTTCATCCATAAAACTTTAATGAGCATTTCCATTATTTTATCTAAACATGGAGAAAATCATTAATTATTTACTAAATGCTCTTACTTTATAATTACTTGGTTTGTTGTTTTTTTAGTGCAACGCCTGGGAATTGGGCTTTCAAACATATTTCTTAAAATAAAAAAAGTTTAAAACAAAGTGATGATAATTTATTTACAAAGTTGAATAAACTATTCACATATTAAAATAAATATAAGCTTTAAAATTTTCACACCTTTATACAATGGAAAGGACAAATTTTCAAACACAAACATCATTTCAAGTCAAGTTGAAAAATTGAATTCCATTTTACATGAGAGAAATGACTCACAACATTCCTATATTGATTTCTGACCAGCATCTACCCTTAACCAATTTCCACATGAATGAATTTGATGTTGAGGGTGGTGAGAATGTTGTTTGTCACCCCAGTAGTCTGTGAGCTGACTCTGCAATATTGGTACTTCAACAATCCATTGCCTCATTTCGGTTTTCTCCAATATCAGCCTACTGCACGAATCACAAGACCTCTCAATAAAATGATTCTCCACACAATAGACATGTGCCAGGTAATTAACAATTATTCTGTGGTAACATCTGAAACCAAATTCTAGTTTGTTAGTATTGCAATCACTCCATTAATGCTTTAGATACAACTTGAATATAAATAAAGAAATGCGATATTTTCAATTCGAATGTTGGCATTAGAATAATTTATAACGAAGGTAAACAATGAGTACAAAGGGAAAAAAAAGTACTAAGAAAGTGTTAGTGCTCATGTCAACAAGGAACCTTGGCAAATAGGCAAGACATTTGTAATGCGTCGTCTCAAATCTGTCTTGTTGAATCCCAGAGGCAAACACATCGACCAAGGATCGTTGAAGTGAACTGAAATTTGCACGCACTGAATTCGAAAATAGACAAACCTTCATCCCTCTGGTTTTAGGTTTGATTTTTTTTTTAAAATGTGGTGTGAATCTTAAAACTCATTCATGCAATGCACGTCCGTCAGTTCAAATATGGCGTCCTCTTGAGATCAAATGAAAAAAAGGTTTTACCCAAATGAACTGACAGTGCAATGCTGTTTGTAATTTATCACTTTTCCTGTCATCCCAATGAGGTCAACAAAAGGCCAAGGATTAATCAAGTTAACAACTTCTGCATATTGCCCACTACATCGCTTATTTCTCCCTTGGGTCTTGACTTTATATGAATCAATACCGCGTGACTATGACCCCAAAATTAAGGCTATATGGGAATGTTATCCATGAAAATTCCCTCTCATATTTAGTTATGGGCAGTGGTCAACATGTCCCAGTATATTTAGTCATTCCAACCACCAAAGGAAAGTCTCCAAAGGCTCTGATTAAGATGTGGCCACTAACGACCCCAACTGACCCACCCTGAACCTCAGATGGATGCCTTGGGAACTTATACACACAATTGACCACTTGCGTAGATCCCTTCAATTATTATAAATGATATTTTTGGTGAAATAATAAATCGAATTTACAATTTAATTAAATTATTTTATCTTAAAACAAAAATAATTAAAAAAAAAATTTGTATTATAAATATTATCTTTAATTAAAAAGCAACAAACTAGAAATAATACGTAAACATTATTATAAAATTTTGCAATTTAAACACAAATGTCGGTAACTTCTATTCCTTTGAGAATATTTGCTTTTCAAAAGTTAAATAAATAAAAAATTAATCGATTATTTAAAACGTCAATAGAGGAATTACTTTTGTAAAGAAAAGATGAATAATTCCTTCAAAGGAAGTAGTGGTAATTACAAACTATACTTTTTGTTTATTCTTACTCTTAAAAGAGAATTCTAAATAAAGCTTTAACTTGTATTCAAAATTGCAAAAAGTCAACTACAATCTGTTAAAGATTTAATTCTAGTGTCATGCATAACATAAAACAAACTTAAAATTTGTCAAAATAATAAGATTCCTTCTCAATACTTATAGACAATAGGTTACACTAGAAATTTATTGCTTCACTGTCCAAACCACTTAAAGTAAATACCTTCTAGAATGGAAGATTAGGAAGGTCCAGCCACACGGAACGAAGCAAACGAGAAAGCGAATACTGTGATGAGAGAAAAAGAGGCTGTGTCTTGGTTACCCCTAGCAACAACTTCTTGAGCCACAAATGCCACAAGACTAATAGCTGGCGTCGCAAGAGGGATATAGACAAACTCCAAGTAATTTCCAATGGATTGGGTCACCTAAACTCAGATATATGTCGACACAAATTCAAACGGCAATTGGTCTATGTCACAAATTTAACCCAAACAAATAGATCGCTTAAATACCCATTAAAAAAAACACATTAAAAAAAAATATTTTTCTTAAAGATTCACTCGTTGAAAATATCGATCGAGAGGAGAAAAAGTCAGGTGTAACGAGAAAAGTAAAAAAATGGGGTTATTACAAGCCGACGAGCAAGTTTCGAGCGGTGATTGGGGCGCCATCTGGATTTAATTTGTGGCTGCAGTTTTGTTTTGCTCGAGTGAATACATGAGATCCACCATTTTTGTGGCCTTATACTTTTCGATTTGATCTCGTCTTTTCTTGGCAGTTAATATAAGTGTTGAGCAGCACGCTTCATCAACACTCTGTCAAGTGTTAGTACTTCATGTCATCTCGACTATAATTGGAAACTTTTCCCTTTATTGGCTACCAGCCAAGTTTCAATAATCCAACAAGAAATATTTAAAAAAAAAGTTATCCTTCCCAAATTTTTTTTTTAAATAATCTTATTCATGATGTAAGAATCGATTAATCCTCTTAAACTTCTGAATAATTTAATTTTTAAAAAATTATCTTCTCCGACTTATGGTTATATTAGGTTAGAAGTAGATTGAAACCGACAGCAAAACTTTAAAATTTCTCAAACTCATCAAACTATATTGACGTTTCTTTATAATTCACTTTATTTTATAAAGAGTCCTTTAAAAAATTGACTTTCATCTATTAACTGCAATAAATGTCGTTCTTGAAAATGCAATTAGGTCTGCGAATGATTACAAATCACTTGAATTGAACGAGGGAATTCAGAGTGACTATAAGTACAATAAAAATTGATGATAATGAAGTCCCTTATAAGCTGAGCAAAGCAAAATGAATGTACGAAAAGAGTTTCTTTTATTGCTTCCCACCTACGCATTTATCTGAAATCATTTCTTATCCTTTCACAAACAATTTTTTTTACTCACTTAAATGTACTAAGTAGGTTAAGCTACATTCAGATCTATTAAGTGTTCTTTCAATTCCAATTCTTTATTTTTTTCAGTATTTAATTTGAATACTCATTTTCATCAATTTCAATAAATAGAAATTAATTTTTCCATCTAAGAAAAGTGAATATTTTAGTAATTACTTAGGGTTTTCTAAAAGCAATTACGTCTTCATAAATTTATGGATAGAGTTCTCATGTAGCTATACAAACTGCAGAAGAGAGAAAGCACTAAACTATAAGATTTAAAATAAATATTTCAAATTCTTTCAAGTCCCAAATTCGGTTCCCCTCATCTGCAACTGTATGTGGGTTTTGATGATGTGTAGTGAAGAAACCGTGAGGGATTTATTCACTTTTAGTGCCTTTTTTCCCAAGAAAGGAAAAGCAAGAAGAATGTTGGATTTGTGTGATGGGAGACAGGGATGAGGTCTGCGTGATCGTAAAATTGGCAAACGGACAGAATTGATGACACGTAGAAACTTTTCTTATACCTTAAGTCGTTAGGAATTGAAAATGAGTTAGCAATGAAATGATGTTATCAAAAATTTAAAATTTTTTATAACAACAAGAAAAATAAAGTAATAAAATTTTTTGATCTTTCAGGCATTAAAATTGATAACTATTTCATATATTTTTCAGAAGAAAATAAAACTAAATATCTTTTTAAAGTTTTACTGTTTACTTCAAACAGTAATATAAAAAGAATTTCTAGTTTGGACCATACAATGTTCTCCTTGGGGTATTTTTTTCGTCTTTAATATATAAGACTAGGTCTGTTGGCTTTTATTGGTCCAGTTCTATTTCCCTTGCACTTTCCCTTTTCCAAGTTCCATGTGTAAGATACTCGCTTTTCCTGCACAAGGGAGAGTATAGCGTGTGTGCCCGGCCGCAAATGGAATGGATTCCGCGGGTTAATGTTGCGCGGAGAGGAACAATTCACTTGCACTTGCTTCCGCACATTTGAAGCCAATCGCAAAGTCTGTGTTAGCAAAGTAGAAACTAGAACTTAAGAAAAAAAAACAAAAATTTATTAAAATAGATTAAGTTTTCATGCTTGAATCTTTAAAAGTATTTTTATAGCGCATTGCAGTGAAGCTCGAAAAGGGAAGCTTTTGTTTTCCGTTTCCCTTTGTTTATTACTTATTGATGAAAATGATTAAAAATATATTCAAAATATAATTAAAAATAATTTAAGTAAATAAGATACAAATGTTAATTGATAAACAAAGTTGATTACATAGTAATTTAAATAATCCATTAGTTTTAAAATTAATCCAATTACCATGCTGTTTTTGAAAAATAAAGTCAAAATAAAAGTTTAACTAATTTAAGACAAGTTTGTAAAGAAGATCACACGGTATTTTCTTCTTTGTTGTCTTGTTTAGATTAGATTCCGTGGTTAAATCCCCAGTTTCATGTTTCGGTTCTCTCATACTTATGAAACTTTAATAAGTTCACGTACACTGACATGTGAACTAAAGCAAAGACAAAATGCAAAGCCACTTAATGGTTAATATTAAGTACCATATAAATTCAACCTGATAACGTTTCCAATTGCTATCACAATTAATTTAAGCCTTTTTTTAATCTTTTCAAAATGAATCTCGAATAGTTGAATGTAATTGGACACGTTGGCATTTCAAGGCGCAACATTTTGAATGTTTACGTGTGGGAATTGTAATTACAGTTTAAATATTGCAGGTAGAATTTCAAAAGATGATGATCAGAAGAAAAAAATTGTAGTTTACAAAACTTTTAAGACGACGTTTTCATTTTGCAATTTTCATTATTTAGAATATAGAAAAAAGAAAACAAATCTCCAAAATGCAATTTATCATGATAAAAAATGATATTTATAGACAAACGACTTACAAGTGTGTTCAGAAATTCATCATTAATAACTTGCAGATAGCCAAAAGACAGTTCCAATCCAATTTTTCATACAAGAAAAAACACCCTTCAGTTGCATTTGAACGTCTGAGCTGTTTTTTTAATTACAAAAAAATTCTATCAACCCTAAAAAAAACTCAAGCTAATCATTCAGCAATGTTTACATTTCAGATTTCTCAATAATACTATTTTGCATTTAAATAAAAGCAACTGCTATTTATACACATCAAAGAGCAACATTCAAATAACCTTTTCAATCTCACTTTGTTTACCCAACTGTCACCCTCTTTTCACATTGAAAAGAATAAAAAAAAATTCTAAATCCCCCAAGCACAGCAACACTCACATACAAATTGCACACTGCGAATCTAGGGGCCTTAGAAATCAATTAACCCTTTCCCCTAGTACTTTCGCCTGCACTTTATTATTCACCAACTTTATCCAGAGAGAAATGGGGGTGGGGGAATCTGCCACCAAAGCAGAGTAGATGGCAGAGGGCGCTAATGAAGACTGCATTAAAAGGAGAAAAGCAGAGGCTAGCACCGAGTTGAACCTGGCCACATCATCGTGTTGTGCATACCACTCGAAACTCATTAAGTTGCGTCTCAGGTCTCACCTTAATGCACAAGGACACGCGCCAGCTCAGGTAGCAAGCGCTGTATATGTGAAACCTTTCATATTATCCCAATTACGTATATTTACGTGAAAAAATCTCTTGTTTAACGATAGACTTTGATCTTACATTTAATTTCCATTCGTCCGATCTTAACACTACATCCGCCTCGTAAAGAGCAAAAGTTCTCAATTTGGAATTCGATAGTTCTATCCCATTATCCAAACTTTATATGTCAGTAGTTGAAGATGCTAAGAAAGTAATCCTTCTTAGTGAACTTCTTCACGAACGTGCCTTGTTTGGAGAACTAAGTCTTCCATCATGCAACTTAGTCTAGAAGCAAACCTCTTGGCAATATTCCATGTCCATTAAAACTGTTTGAAAAGAGGAAAGGGATCTTTGAGTGGGGGGAGAAAATAAAATTCCACCTCTAGGAGTTAAGAGAAAGAGAGAAAGTGAGCCAGTTGGAGAACAACTTCATTGCCAACACTTTGGCATAGACTAAGTCAATGGTTAGCAAATCGTCCGGACCTTTACTCTTTTCATACCCCTCGAGACCGGGCAAAGGGACTCAGCTTTCTCTATGCCTTCTGCACGAACGCGGCCTTTTAGGACCCAATTTGACCTCGTAGCTCGCTTCACGGATCCTCAAGTACTTAAGATAGAGACAAAGAACAATTGATGCTACAACAAGCTGAAACACATCGAATTGCATTTTGTGCACTGCAACAGCAAATGAAAACTAATTCCGGCTGCTAAAGGAAAGAAACAGGTAATTGAGAAATTGAGACTCTCAGTGGTATTGAAAGTGGTCTGCAACTGACCCAATTCAAATCGGTTTATACAGATAAATTTACTCGTAAAAATTGCAACATCAGCAAGAAAGAGGCAAGAGAGACAAATGAGTTAAATGTGTAAAGGAAAAAAATTATTTTACTAGAAAAGAGTGAGAGAGTGAGGCCATGGCCTCATGGCTCATGCTCAAAGCATAATCTATGAGGTATAGTGGGCAATTGGGCGTGTATTTCCCCATTGGCATTCTGTTCTTACTCTCAATGGAATGGAAGCGGCTTCCTTTTATGCGCTCTAGCGGGGACTTTCATAAAGCCAAGGAAAAAAAAGACGAAAAAAAAAACTTCCTAATGAACTCAAAGCTCATCAATATTCTCAGCCATCTGCTGCAGTTTCAGTGGCTCTGCACTCATGTGATAACTACAGATCTGACCATCAATCCAAATCCCTCCCTGGACATAGAATCTTTTGATGAGAGCATCATTTATAGATTAGACAATGAGTTGCCTCGTACCAACAATAATAACAACAACAACAACTTTGTAGAACTAAGCACAACAGTTTTGATAAAAATTAAGTTTATTTTATCTCATTTGTGTATATCTGTTTTAGATTAAGTCAGTGTAATTATGTTTAAATTTGAGAACAGGAAGCAGCAATAAACAAGTCTGCATTGAAAACACGTGCTTAGACATTTAGCAGACGTGTTTTAAATTAACAACTCAAATATTTTTAAACAAAATATTTTTTTTAAGTGTTCAAACTGACCTATGATCACTTTTATGGCAATCCAGCACCTGAATATTTTTTTGTCTACATTCATAAAACATAAAAAAACCAGGACAATAAAATATTTCCTTCATTCTACAATAAGATTGGTTCCAAATCACTTTGTTTATACCGCCAAATGTCGATAGATATTGATTATTGGCAGAAAAAATCCTTGGATTTACGGGATCATCATATTTCTAGATGAATACACTCCCAATCTCTAAAGCCACCCTAAAAAGGGAGAGGGGAAATTTATGACTTGGGCTGTATTTCATTGATTACATGTTGCAATTTCCTTTTACCGATGCCATACAAAAAAGTGAAAAAAAAAAGAAAAAAAATCAATAAGCCTACATAATATCTACACTTGTGTGAACATTTCCCACCCACTGACTCTTCTTTTCTGCAAAAAGTAAAAAAGAAAAAAAAAGGAGAAAATTGGAAAGAGTTCTACTAAAGTGTTCCCTTTGCTCTTCACACCAGACTTTTTATTGGAAACAGGTTGTTGTCCTCCAGACTCAATTTCAGTGCCATTAGCGCTTGGAATGCACCTCACACGACACGCTTGATTGCAGCGACACGCTTGAACCTTAAGGCTTCACTCCCTTCCCCTTAGGATGTCCATCAACATGCCCCAAACACAAAGGAGTAGTACTACTATCACTAAAGTTGAAAAATGCTTTTTCTACTCTCAACCATATAATTAAAATACATAAAAATGTACATGCTTAAAATTTTAAAGCATTTAAAAAAATATATAATTATTATATTGAAGCAAGTCTTATGGTTATTTCCCATGTGTTTAGATGAGTTTTTATTGATATAAACATATTTTAAATTTTTTCACCCCGTTTTTTTACGATGCAAATTTCTGCAACATTAAATCACCTTGCAGGACTGAAATCAACTCAGGCGTAACGGCAAAATGATCCATTCACTTTCATTACGACTGCAGCAGACACGAGTAAGAGGCAGCAGCAGCAGCAGAAAGCTGGCACTAATAAATAACTAATATTTAAACCTAATGAGTAACCAGCTGAGGTCGTTTATCAAAAATACGTGTGCAACTCTGTGTCATCCATCGTCCAATACGATGAACACTGCATCTCACCTCGTGCATCCATTAAAGAATCAAAGGGTCACTACATTCCACGGATATGAGTTTCCCCCCCTTCGAAACGCTGATAAATAGCATACAATATTCACGTGACAGGTAGTGTATTTAGTGAGTCAGCTTGTTTTATTTAGAAAATAACGTTCAAACATCACATCACTTTTCCCTTCTCCACCTCGTAACATCAAACGAGGATAGTGCAGTGCTCATCTTGTTGTAGCCATGGCAACCTCAGCATCCCAAAGACGACGTGAAAAGAAAGACTGAATGTTCTTTCCTCACAAGTTTCGAAAAGAAATCGTGACCCATGAAGGCCTTATCCTTTTCTTTATTTTTTCTCCAAATAAAGTATTTGTACTATAAGGCTTTAAATTAATCATAGAGAATAATTAATGATATATATTTTAGGACTTAATATCGATTTGAAACGATGCATCGATTAGGGAAAATCTATCTAAAATGGCGTATATTACTTGATTCATAAAAAAAAATAATACAAACCAAATTATAATAAAAATATAATTTATAATGTGTTTTATTTATTTTTCTTTTAAAAATCATTAATATAAAAAAGCAAAGAGTAAAAGTTTGACTATTACATAAGAAACGTAAAATCCATATTGATACCTAGAAGAGATCGTAACAGAACCAAAATCACCATGTTCTTCTACCATTTACCAAGTCCCAAAGTCGTTCCAGCAGCCAAGAACAAATACGTGACCCAACCCAGTGATAACGAACGCACTTGTCAGCCCAGTGAGTGCTCAAAACGCTAGGTCAGCATAAAGCTGCATGGATTCATTTTGGCTTTTTTATATTTTGGCCACCAAGTTGAAATTGTTGAAAAAGTGCAAACACAGAACAAAGTTGCACTATATCAAAAGGAAATGCAACTGCATCTTTGTCAAGATTATATCTTTTTGTACTTTTGCCATCAATTATCTTAGAAATGTTTGTCAAAATTGATCTTTTTCTTAATCAGGTTAAATTTAAAGAAGCAGATAATGAAAATATATGTTCGGACAGAAAGAGTACAAAATTTAGGAAATTCCAATGAAGAGAAACACCAAGTGTGGTGTTGCTTTCTAATTTGATCAAAGCCAATTACTGCACACACCCTTTGGCTACGTGAGTAGGTA
Source organism: Geophilus carpophagus (assembly GCA_034687075.1). Classification (NCBI taxonomy): domain Eukaryota; kingdom Metazoa; phylum Arthropoda; class Chilopoda; order Geophilomorpha; family Geophilidae; genus Geophilus; species Geophilus carpophagus. The sequence goes on from JAQFZN010001885.1 coordinate 11,098, forward strand.
AGAGTGAATTTAATTAAAAACTTATGTTGCTTGCTTTCTTCAAATCTATTAATTGGAAAAAATGTTTTTTTTTTTTAAAACCTAAATCAAAGTTGCAAAACATCTAGATTTTTTTTAACCATATTTATTTTTTCCCAATTAAAGTTGTCACGTCAGCACTTTTTATCATTAAAAAAATTAAATAATTTCACCACTCAATCTATCAATTCCCAGTATGAAAGTCCCAGAAGCAAAATTTGAAGTAAACAAATTTTTTTTCTTAGAATAAAATTAAATTTATGTGACTAAATTTTCAGTTTACTTCATGAGATAATAAGATAAAAAAATAGTTAAAAGAAGAAGAATACATAAACCACCAGAGAAAAATACAAGTCTTTGCAGGTGGTCTAAATGTATTTCTCTCCTGGCGATTGTGTGGGAGTGACTAATGGTGTTTTATGATGGGCTCCAGAGTGCTTTAATTCAGTCGAGAAGAAAATTAAACAACTTCCTACACTACACTCACCAACTCCTTTCTGGGTCATAAACAATATTTTTGCACACCAACTTAGCAGCAAAATTTACACTCATTCTCATCTACCATTTCTTTTTAGCAGTCACTTGCAATAATAAATTTCTATTTGAAATGCATTCTAACGCATCATCTGGGACTCTCACGCTTTTCTCTTCTACTCTAATCGTCATCACAACATTCAAAGCCAAAAGACTAACATTAATAATCTTTTAAAGCGACAGAAAACTTTCCTTTTCGTCTTCTCGCAAACGAACGGTTTTATTTATTTTTTGCTCTGAACCCAAAAATTTCATTACGCTCTAGAGACGTGATGTATCATTGTATAACTATTAAATGAAGACGTCATTACATACATGTTAAATTAACAAATAATTTTTATATAGGAGATAGATTTATGTAATAAATGTTAGATTAATTACGCTTAGAAATGAATGAAGGAATTTAGCTATTAGAGTTTTAATCCCTTTAAAGTAAGCCTAAAAAATTAAATTCCAAAATAGACATTTGCAATTTAGCAGTGACTCTTCTCAGATTATTCATTATGCACAGATGACATCCGCCTACAAGATAAATCCCTTGCAAATGGTTGGCATGTGCGCATTATGGGAATGGACAACAACCCTTCCCTTACTCAGCCTCACTATCACGATTAGAATGAATGCGCATGCGCTCACCACCATGCTGTTTGAGTCAACTTAAGTTGGTCTCGTGTATTTTACGGTTGCATTCCCTCCCTCCTTGCCCATAATTATGCGTTAGTGTCTAGAAAAATGGGACTTACGGGGCCCTCAATGCGTCCTACCTTCAAGTTTCTATATATTGTAAACCTACATGAGTTCTCATTGCAAGAGTACAAATTTAAGTTATTTGAAGCTAAATAAACTCACTCAGATTCTTTCATTACCAAGCGAATAAATAGATAAATATCTATAAATTTGCATTTGTGGTTATGATTCATACAATCTTACACTTTTTTCTATATTTTGAATTTTTTATTTGCAACTTCTAAATGTATTTATCAACTTAATTTTATTATTTAACAAGGATTTCAAATGATGAATACATCTTGTCAGCTTTTGAAATATAAATTTTTTTATTTTAATTTTAAAATTTTAAAATTTAAATTTCACAAAATAATCAGAATCGATTTGCTCAAATTTACTTTTGCTTTTGACATTTCTTCATCCATTTCTCATTTGAAATGTAAAAAAATGTACTCATTGCACAATGAGTGAGACCGTTTATATCTAATCTCTCATGTTACAGAATAATTAGCAGTTAAAAAACTTACTATAAATCTTTAATGTTAAAGTGCGAAAAAATGTTTACACCTAACAGCTGTTGAACAATACCACTTAATGAAGTACATTTACATGCAAAGAGGTTTACTGATACTGCAAAAAGATGTGCCAGCTACTAATTTATGCTGAATCATTTACTGAAAATCTCTTATTTGTTTGTTTCTTGATTTTCTTTAACTATTAGTATTATAAAATAAACAAGATAAATAAGAACGTTTATTAGACACAATTAACTTGTAGCAGAAATGACGCACAAATCTCATTTCACTAATAAAGTGATAAATGTTGTTTACTTATAGTTTGTCCAATTAAAGCAATAAAGTTAATTTAAAGTTTTCTACCAAAATGCAATTAAACGCTTAAACTTTTTTAAATCAATCGTTTCACTACTTATTGCAGTTCAAAAATGGCAAAAATATTTTGTGCAAAAAATATTTTACTTTTTTATCAAAATATGCTGACTAAATAGCAAACACAGTAGAAAAAGATTTGATAAATTTAATCAAAATCAATATAAAACATTAAGATTTTTTATAATATTTTGTGAGATGACAT
>JAQFZN010001886.1:0-13466 GCA_034687075.1 Geophilus carpophagus
TTTTGTTTCAAAAATATCCAATCACTAGAATTTTGTTTCAAAAATATCCAATCACTAGAATTTTGTTTCAAAAATATTCAATCACTAGAATTTTGTTTCAAAAATATTCAATCACTAGAATTTTGTTTCAAAAATATTCAATCACTAGAATTTTGTTTCAAAAACATCCAATTACCCCTAAAATTATTTGGTTATGTCTATATTTTTGTGAATTACAGTAATATATGGTTATTTGCTGAGCATGTTTATGCTCAAAACTTCATTAACAGGTTCTGGCATTTAATAAGTACACCTAGAACTAACAATTTGTGATTTGAATTTACTATGGGGCATGGAAAAACTAGCACTATTAAAATTAGAAAAAAAACTTTAAAAATATGCAAAAATAAAACCAAATGCACAATTGCTGTAGAATTGAATGTGAGTCAGAGTGTAGTAATTTAATTTTTAAGAAAATGGTAAACAACACATTTAACTGATGATACTAAACAGAGTGGCAGATCTGATATAACCAATAAATACAATAATAGAATCTTGCCCCATTTACTAAAAGGAAAAGGACATGCAAAAACATTAGAAATTACTGCTGACTGGAACACATAGACAGGAAAAAATGTTTTTAATGCTCCATCTAGTTGCTACCTGAAGGACAAGAGGTATAGTTCTTACAAAACCAAAGAAAATCCCCTACTTACAAAACCAGAAATTATAAAAGAAATGAAATGGGCACAAGCACATAGGAATTGGACTCTAGATGACTGTAATTTTATTATTTAGATTGATGAATCAATATTCTGTTTGTTATGATGAATGTAGTAATGTGATCATAAAAATAAATTAAGTTTATAATAAAGAGACCATCAAAAAATGTATCAAGTTTATTGAATCTTTAATGGTTTGGAGGTGCATAAGTAGTAAAAGGATAGGCAAATTAACAATAATTGATGTAATTGTCAATGCACAGTTACATCCATTGAACACCTTCATCCTAACAGAAAGTTTACATTCCAACAAGATGGAGCCAGATCCAACATTTCCAGCTTCATAAAGAAGTAGTTAAAGGATCACAAGATTAAAACAATAAATATTTGGCTTCCAAATAGCCATGATCTATCCTAAATTGAAAACATATGGAGTATTATGAAAAAAGAGTTAGGAAGTTAAAACCAACAAGCTTTGATAAATAAATAGAAGATAACTCCAGAAGAATGTGCAAAACCTATTTTCACAATGCCTGGCAGAATAAAAGCTGTTATTAAAACAAAAAGAGAAAATATTAAGTACTGATTGGATATTTTTGAAACAGCATTCTAGTGATTGAATATTTTTTAAACATGTTGTGTACTTTCAAACAACCCCCCGTCAAAAGAATGCGAGAAAATTGCACGCAAGTAAAGGGCGCTGCCAAAATGACATGCATCCAAAGATCGCATGTACGAGGGTTGTCCAGAAAATAAGTTTTCCTGTGGCCGTTTACAGAAACAAAACACAATTTCATAAAAATATTTATTGCAACAATTTACACAAATGTTTAGGTATTTTTCAATATATTCACCACCAGAATTGAGACATTTGTCATATTGTGGGACCAACTTTTAAACACCTGTGTCATAAAAGTCTACTGCCTGGGATTGGAACCACAAGGTATCACTCTTTCGGCTGTTTCAGCTTGCTTCACATTCATTGGTATTGGCATTGTATTTTCTTTCTCGAAAAAGAGTGATGTGAGAATCGGGATGGTGTTTCCAGGGATTACGGTGGCGTTAGTTTGTGGTGAGGCCTGAATTTGCTCCTGGCTTATCACGTCTTGAATTTGGCTGGTTTCGAGTTTGCTAACTCTTTAACACTCGTCTTCTCGCTGTTGCAGCTGTTTCCGTTTTCATTATTGCTCCTCTGCACAATGGACATTCATTACATTCAATTTCATTATTCAACATGTTTGAAATTTGTGTAAGATTTTTTTACGAGATTTTTCCTAGGTTGTCTGGATAATCGGTCACAAGATCTGAAGCAGGTTTTTGTTCGATTTATTCTTTGTTTGATGTTCCTATATATACAGTTGATTGTCTAGATAAGTGACCTAGACCCTTCAATTGGACCAATCAGTTGCATAGTTTCATCATACATCATTTTACTAATTTTCTTATCATTTGAGTTAATTTTTTTCGATGTCTTAAAACTAGTGAATTATTTTTATTTTATAAAAAGTGTGGTGGTTTGGTAAAACTACTGTAGTTTGTTTGTTCTGCATGATAGAGATAGCTCTCCATTTGCAGAGACAAGTGATTGCTCATTCTGAGCACGGTTATAACTACATTTCATATGGAAATGTTGTTACCTGTAGATTGTCCAATCAAACTGACTTATTTTAGTAATTTCGAAGCTACCCGCTAGGGGTTGCGTTGACTATATATACCAACAAAACCTAGTGGATCCCCAGTCTACTCTTTACTGACCTCCAGTCAGCACGTTTTTAAAAATTTCTCCTTAAATTTTAAAGAACTTATGTCTTTTTAGAAGAAATATGTCTCAAAAGGAATTGAAAAAGCCAGCTAAGAAGGTTCCCTCAATCCGCAAAACGCTCGAGGTAATTTTGAAACCTTTACTATCCACTTCCGCCTCGTTTTCCACGCCGGAATTGCTTACGGAACCCGTTTCACAACCTGAGAATGACGCAATGCTTGCAATTTGTGAAAACTATTTCCAGACGCACGTTGCAGCCCTTCTTAGCAAAAACGCGGCTCCCTCCGCAGAAGAGGGGCCGCCAATCCATCATTTTGCTCAATTTCAAGATTATTACCCGGAACAGTTCCAAGATGACCAGTACCAGGAACAATATCAAGAAACCGACCCGGTGAATATGCTTTTTTCCACATTTTTATTTATTTTATTGAGCTCGGGCCCTCGGGATGAGTAAGGGCAATCGAATCGATCAATTTATTGACTTTTACTTCTGAGGAGAACGCTTTTTTGCGGTGTTATTTCAAAAAATCTTGTTCTGGAAGGAAATGCGTGGTTTAAGCACTCCATAGGCCCTATCCGCAGCCCCATCCATCGCCATGTGGTGGGTCTCTGACCGGCGATGAAGATGAACTTTTTACTAAATTTGCGCTTCTTTAGACGGGTCTTAATTAAGGCAAATTTGAGCGCACTAATTGTTCTCTCTCCCATTAAAATTAGCCTTTTTGGAGAGAAACTTTATCTGGATTATTCACTTAAAATTATCATTAAACCTAATCTTAAAAAGCCGCTCCACGGTATCCTCGTGATCTTAAATCCACAGTGAACTTAGAAACCTATTTTCACTTTAAGAAGATTTACATCGAGATTATTTTTCAATCTCTATCTCCCCCTTTTTACTGATTGAGCTCTGTTTTACTCACAACGCAATTAGAGAAACTATTGCCCTTTTTGCCTTTCAAATAGCAAAAACCTTAAAAATATTCCAAGTACTTAAAAGTTTTTATTTGTTCTATCCTTGTGATTACCTTTTACCTTAACTTTTCATTTTTATGTTTTTATTTAACGCCATTGGCGTTTTTTGACAATCAGCTTACCAAAACCGGCAACAGTATTACGGCCAACCATCATACACGACATCGTACGGGCAAAACAATTATCGTCCCCGGACAAATCGCTTCGATCAACCGCAGCCTTTTTGAGGAGCCCCTCGTCAGCAAGGGCGGGGGCGAGCGTCCATCCCTAGTAAAGGTATCAAATTATCTCAAAACGTTTAAAATTCTCGAGGATATTCCCCTTATAGGGCGCCTCCCTTTCTTCCTTGATACCTGGAAACTCCTCACTAATGACCGCTGGGTCCTTGACACTGTCAAGGGCTACAGAATCCCAATTATCTCAACTCTTTTTCAATCTAAACCTGCTCTTGCTTCTTCCTTTTCACTCGATATTGAAAAACTTATTGATAAGGAAGTGACTAATATGCTCAAAAAGAGTGCAGCCTACCCTGTTTCACCTGTTAATGGACAATTTGTGTCCTCACTATTTATTGTTCCTAAGAAGGGGGGGAAGCCATAGACCTATTATAAACTTAAAACCCTTAAACCAATTCATTCAATACCAACACTTTAAGATAGAGAGCGTCAATATCACCATCTCCCTCTTAGAAAGGAATGCTTTAATGATCAAAATCGACTTGTCCGATGCTTACTGGACAGTCGTAATTCACCCCAGTTCGCGTAAATATTTAAGGTTTTCTTGGAGGGGTAAGCTCTATAAACTTGGAGTCTTACCTTTCGGATTAGGTCCCGGACCTTATGTCTTTACCAGGCTATGCCGTGTCATTGCTGGTTTCTTGCAATCATTTGGAGCTAAAATTGCAGTCTACATTGATGACTGGTTTGCTACAAACAGCAACAAACCAAAATTGATACAACAAAAAGATTTTATGCTATCCCTTTTCTGTGCCTTAGGTTTCAGGGTGCACCCTGAAAAGTGTCTTTTAGATCCTACAACTTCTTTAGTTTTCCTAGGTTTCTCACTAAATACTGCAGATTTCTCTGTGTCTTTACCTGAAGACAGAGCAAAAGACATTAAAGACTCTATTACATTTTAGCTAGCTTCCGAATCAGTTATTATTAGGGATTTGGCAGTGGTTATTGGCAAATTGAATGCCACAACCACTGCAATTTCAGCTGCCCCTCTCCATTATCGGGGATTGCAAATCCTCAAGTCCTTTCAGCTCAAATTAGGTTCTTACAACACTCCCTGTACTCTCAACTCTGAAGCACGCTTAGAACAGCGATGGTGGCTTAGTAACATTGATAGATGTAACGTTAAATCCTTAGATCCCAAACCCATTGTTTGCACCATCGAATCAGACGCCTCTGAATCCGGTTGGGGTGCTCACTCCAATGGCACATCAATTGGAGAAACTTGGCCTAAACTTTATACTTCTAGACACATAAACAAACTTGAACTTCTGGCTGCCTTCTGGGCTCTGAAGTTCATTGCCTCCAATTTTAAAGATTCAATTATTAAAATTAAAATTGATAACACCTCAGCAATAGCCGCTATCAACAATTTAGGCAGTCCGCACGCTCCTACCCTTACAGCTATTGCCCAAGACATTTGGTCTTGGGCAATGTCCTGCAATTTAACAATCCAGGCAGAACACATCCCGGGCAAATTAAATATACTAGCTGATCGCGCCTCTAGAGGAGCGATTACAGACTCAGGAGATTGGCAACTTGACCCCTCAATTTTTCAATGTCTTTTCCAAGTTTGGGGCTCTTTTGATATAGATCTCTTTGCTTTAAAGCAACTTCCAGCTTAATAGATTCTTTAGTTGTTTACCTTGTGCAAGTGCTCTTGCCTTTGACACCTTGATGCAAAAATGGGATACTGGGAAAACTTTTTACGCTTTTCCCCCTTCTGTCTAATTCCCCCGACTTTTTAACTAAATTACGACAATCAGAAAAGCCAACTCGTTTAGTACTGATTGCACCAATTTGGCCGACTCAAGGATGGTTCCCTGTAAATTTTACCAACTTTATTTTTTCTAATTAATTACTTTATTAAATCCAATTATGTTTTCTCTCCAGTCGTTATGGTCTCTGGCCACAGAAAATCAATTTCTCCTGCCAGAACTGCCAAGATTGCTTCTCAATCACCTCAGCCAGCCACACCCGCTGCTCCAGTCAGGAGCCCTTGTACTGGTCGCCTGGAAACTATCTTCAGTTTCCTCCGAGAGGAAGGACTTCCCTCTAGCTCCTCTAAATAGATGGAGTTTTCTTAAAAACCAAGCACAACTCAACAATACAACAATTCATGGATCAACTGGACCAACTGGGCAAACGAGCGATTGGTGGACCCACTTCATCCCTCTCTGATTCAGTTTGCCTCTTTTATTATTTTTCTAGCAGATTCTGGTCACAGTGCCTCCTTAATCAGGTTTCACAAATCTGCCATTTCCCAAACTCTGACCTTTTTGGGATGCGAGGAGTTTGCAACAAAACCCTTAATTTTACGTTTAATTAAAGAAATTTTAGCAGCAAAGCCTCCAAAACCTAAACCTGATTTTATCTGGCATGTTGACCCAGTGTGGAGATTTTTAAATAGTTTTGCGAGGATTCGACTTTCCTTCAGTTGAATCAACGCACCTCCACTCTTCTAGCCCTCGCATCAGCAGCCAGAGCAGCTGATTTATTACTACTGTCCTCGAATGGTAAGTTCAACCCTCGTTCTTGCGTGATTCCTCTCAATGGAACACGCAAGTCCAACTCTTCACCTACCTTTATTTTTCAAACGTTCCGTAACCTTAACTTATGCCCTGTTGCGGCTGTTAAAAGATATTTGGAATTTACTGCTCCATTTAGGAATAACTCTACGCAGTTATTTCTGGCAGCTTCACAACACCACCTTCCAGTCTCTAGAATTACTATCTCCAGATGGATAACATCTGTTTTATCCTTAGCTGGTATTGATATCTCGCTTTTTTCTGCTCACTTGACCAGGTCAGCTGCTACCTCTGTTGCAGCTGCCCACGGTGCTTCCTTGCAGCAAATATTAAAGATGGCAGATTGGTCTTCTGCCAAAATGATTGACAATGTTTATAAGAAGCCTATCCAAGACATGTGTGGAGATTTTCACACAACTGTCTTGGAAAGCTACGAATATCCATAGGTAACAACATTTCCATACAAAATGTAGTTATAACTTTCAGTTTTGCTATTATATGACGCAAAACTAGAGTTATAATAATAAGTATGGAAATGTTGTTACCGTCTCCCGCCCTTAGTTCTGCAAGAATTAAATGTTTATACATAAAATTAATTGTTGATAACCCACTCTATGCTTTTAGATGCCTAAGATCTAATCTGGATAACTGCTTGCTCCTCGAGAACGACCTCAACACAATAAAATTACTTACAAGTTCATTTTCTCTTCATAAGTATGTACAGTCTCTTCAGGGACTTTTTTCTTTGTCTTAGTCATGTTTTTATTAAAATTTGTCTTGCCAATAATTTTGTTTGTACAGTCTATTGCAGGACAACTTCATTGTTTTTTGGTTTCATTAAATAAAACTTGTCTTTGAAATTAACTTGGTTTTACACATCACTTAGTAGTTTATTCTCATCTCAATTAAACAATTATTACTATCATTATATCCTTTTATCCTGTGTACCGTGTTGATATATCAACACTTAGTAAACTTGATTAGCATACAACTTACTCAATTACTTATGCTTCTCTACGGTCGATTAGACTGGAGATCCACTAGGGGTCATTGGTATATATAGCCAACGCGACCCCTAGCGGGTAGCTTCGAAATTACTGAAATTAGTCAGTTTGATTGGACAATCCATAGGTAACAACATTTCCATACTTATTATTGTAACTCTAGTTTTGCATCATATAATAGCAAAACTGAAAGTTACGGTCGAAAAAGACCTAAGCTGAATTTATTCAGCATTGATCTCAGGCTATTACGTGTTAATAGCATTAAGTGGTAAATTTTTAACTTGATTATGGGTCAATTTGATTTATTTTCCTGTTGATTGATTTTTCATTTGGTTCAAAGATACGGTTGTTAGGCTTATTTTGCATTCCTTGAATTATTTTTGTGTCTTGTATGAACATGTCAACTAGAAAAGTTAGGTTCTAACGGATTTCGATGCATAGGATTGTTGGTTGGCAGGTTTAGAAATTAATTGATTTGTTATATCCAATAATGAGACTAATCAGTGTTTCAAAAAAATAAAACAAGGTATTTTAACCCTCCAAGTACCATTCAATAGACAACTGTTATTAGCAGTAAGTTGAGAATAGGAAAACTTTTTAAATAATTTTTAGAAAAATCTGAAATTTTTCAAGTTTGTAGAAATAGGTGAAACACATATTATACTTAAATTATTAATAATAATATAAAACATTAAACATGTGGAATGTATAAATCTGGCAGAAAATGTGTGCAACAAACTTATTTTACAGCGCCACCTGACTACGACGCTCTTTACAATTGTTTTTTTCTTAAGACAGTTATCATCATTATTGGTACTTGGCGTTGGGCGGAAAGTATGGTACTTGGAGAGTTAATAAGATTTGTGACCATTTTATTCCATGTAATTGGAATTTAAGTTCGTAATTCTCAAAATTTTATTTTAAGCTGGTATGGTCACTGTTTGTCCTTTTAGATAAGTTTGTTTGGATTATGAGCTTATCATTATTTTTGCTTCTTATTATCTTTGAAAGGTCATTCCGTTTGATCTGTTTCTGGAAGGTAAAGTTGTGACGGTTTTTTGGACACATACGTCTCAAGGCCATCACAGGACCTAGGACCCACCACTTAAGGTACATCAGGAGGCCCTGCCTCTTTATCACGTGACCCTGTGAGCCCTACAGCTGAGGCTCAGCCAATCTTGAGTTGGACACAGAACAGAGAGGTGCTTCGTTCTGAGGTCTGACCTAAAATAGAGACTTGAGCAGCCTTGAGAAAGATGAGTCCCTCTGAGCTGGCTTTGCAGCCTTATCAGCACAATCATTTGGGTCTTTTCAATTATTCCCCATTAGGCACTTGATCATTACAAATTCTGTGGCATTTAGCCATGGTACTCATCTTTACATCATCATGACTCGCCACAATGTGACGAGTTATGGGCAACAGGATTCAGAATGGTGCTGACTTTGTCAGTGACACAATGAGCAGGTTGAAAGGATCCAGGAATCATCTTAATTTTGGTTTAATAAACATATATGACTTCAACTCATGTCTGAGTTTGTTTTATTCGTGCCTGTCCGTCTAGCTGCTTAATGCACTCCAAATGCATTCAACAGTCCGAAAGGCAGTCACATAGTTTCAGATTGCAGATGTTTATGGTCTTTGATTTATCTAAATTGATAGATTTTGCAATTACATAGAATTCATTCTTGTAATCTTTTAAGATGCAGTATGGTCCATTGAGAAATTGTGTGATTTGTTTCCTCCATCCAACAATGTCTATTATTATGATTGATTGTTTACTAATTTATGCAGTAAGCAGTGTGAATTATGCGTGGTTCACACTGAGACGTAATGCAACCTAACTTAAGAAAAGTAACAAAGAAAAAGTAAAGTAATGTAACGTAACGTAAGTTCTTGTTCACACTGATTACTGCAAAAATTAGCAAACAACCAATTATAATAATAAATTACAGCTATATCCTCATGGTTGGACGTAAATTACAGTTATATCCTCATTGGTTGGACGTAAGTTCTTAAGTTACGTTACTTCTTACTTCAAAATGAGTTTTGAAGTAAGAACTTACGTCAAGTTTTGAGATTTCAATCCAATAATGCATTGCACAACAATCTTAAGTTACGTTACGTCTCAGTGTGAACACTAGTGTAAACTAAGCATAAAAACTTACGTTACGTTACGTTACTTTTCTTAAGTTACGTTGCATTACGTCTCAGTGTGAACCAAGCATAAGTTTATTTTTCAACATTCTGTCACAATCTTAAGGTATTGTTGGATCAAAGGAAACAACAGAGCTGATATTTCTATCATTTCACATAGGTTTTAATTTTTCAAAAACATAAGCATCGTGGGCAAATACCCAGTAGTTGCTGATGGTGCGGTTTTTTGTGCAAAATTCATATCTTCTATATGGAGGTTTAAATTCTTATGCTGAAAGGAACTATGCCTGAAGCCTCAAGTATTTTATTATATACTTCGAAAACAAACTGCTTGCCATTGTCACTGAGAATATAGTGGGGTGTTCTGTAAGTGTGGTTTCAACTTTAGCATTCCTCAAGGAGATTGCTTTGGTGCGAAGTAGTCAACTATTATCAGGATAAATTGGTTTCAGTTTGGTGTCATTGGATTTGGTCTCATGAGATCTATACCTATGTGTTTGAATTGTTCAATTGTTATGGGTACTGTTCTTCAATCCTGCTTTATTCTGCTCGATAGGTTTGAATTTTTGGCACCTGGTACATGCTCTTACATATTTTCTCAACCTATTCCAGTAAAATACCCTCCTTGGCCTTTTGAGTGTTGCGTCTGTTCTTCCAAGTCCGGCATTAGGGTGGTCATGGACTAGTCGTAGACACTCTTTTACTAATGTGTGTGCTAGATATTACCACTTTAAACAAAGATGGCACTAAAGACAGCTTTTTGAATAGATCGAGATGAGATGGCTTGTGGTAATGTAGAATGTTGTCTGGGAAGACTATGTATTCTGTTGGAAGTCCTTGAAACTTGGAGTCTTCCTTGCCTTCAGATTCTAATCGGTCAATTAGTTTAGACAGATTGGGATCTCTGCATTGTGCTTTCTTACACATGTCTTTAGGCAGATTAAACATTTTGCTGTTTGCAGTGAAGAATACTGCTTCTTTGGGTGGTGGTGGTTCATTATTTATTCATAAGGGCTTTTCCTTTCAATGTCAGCTCTGTGGTTGTCATCGCTTAGTTTGCATAAAGATTCATTTAAGGCTGACTGGAGTTTGCCACTTTCATTATTCAGCTTTCATTTTCACTGGTTAAGTATCACATTTCCTACTTCATTTCAGTTAGGTTTGCATTTGAATAGTAAGAATTCTCCTGGTAAGTTGATGCTAATCTAGTCTTTATATTGTATAGTATTCAGAGTATTATTCTGTTGTTTGCCATTCAGGGCTCGGATAGTGGAATGTATGATATAGTGGACGGTAGGACAATGAATGTTTCCATTTCCTGTCCTGCTGAGAATTTGTGCTGCCTTCTTTAGGAGGTCCTATGAGTCATTTAATTCCAGGGTTGCCTTTACTTTGGCCCCGGAAACTGGATTTAGTGCTTGATAAAGCTGTTGCCTCTTTTAGCCATCAGGCATCTGGAACTTCAGCATCAAGAATAGTTGATCTATTATATCCATGACTTCTTTTATTGACTCTTGCGGTTCCTGTTTCAAGTTTGTAATAAGTGTTTTTATATCATAATCTCACAGTGCAAATTGCTCCACGAATTTGTCAGTGAGCTGGAACCTGTTCTCAAATAGTATGTTGGCCATAACTCATGAGTATGCTGTTCCAACAAATAAGTCTGGTGCAGCTAGTGCTTTACCAATTTCTTCAAGTTAGAATTTGTTGGGCAATTAAATCCACACATTGGTCTCTCCTTTAGATGTTTTGGTTGCATGTTTTAGTAGTTCTTTGTTCTCTGCATCTTCCTCTGGGTTTGAAGTCATTGAGCAATGAAATCTATGGCATCAGTTTCTCTCTCTCTTTGGCATTGGTTTTGAATGTTTTTAGTGGGTTTTTTTACCATTCTCTCTGATCATAAACTGTTGTCGAGTTTCAATGTTCCTTGCTAGGTCTCATGACTTTTGAAGAATTGTACAATTCTAGTTCCTAACTTTTTCCGCACAAACTCACTTAAGTCTGGTTCTGGTAATTAGTTAGTTAGTTCTTTTGCTGGGGTTACAGCAATGTCCCTAGCCATCCTAAATCACTTTGCACTTGTTTCCAAGCATTCACCAGGCTATGTTTGTTCTAATATTCTGGGAGCATGATGCAAAAATCTCCCGAAAAAAGAAAGGTCAAACTTGAAAAGAGGATATATATTTTTCAAAGTGGGGAAGAAGAATGAAGAAAAAACAATTTTTAGTTGTTTTCTGATTTGGCAAGAAAGGATAAGGATTTTCATGCCTTGTTGGATTTGTTAAGTACATAACTTAGTCAACAATGACATTGTCTATCCGCCCACTGCTAAGTGTAGACATGCAAGCTATTCCACCAACATCATCCCCAAATTTGGCATGGTTGCCCAGTCTGCTGTCCTAACCCTAATGTTTGTAAATTGCCAGTGAGAGATACAGAGATTGTAAGGTGTTGGTGCATACACTATTAACTGAAAAAAATGTGACATGATATATGTAGGAGAAACTAATAGAGCATTAGAAGTAAGATTAGAAGATCATAAAAGAGATATAACAAACAAAAAAGAAATAAAGGCTATATACTGTACAAACAAAAAAGACTGGTCATGAAATGAATTAGTCATCAGCAACAAAAAAAATAAAACTGAAGAAAATTGGTACAAAAAAAGAATAAAAGAAAGCAAAGAAATTGAAAATGCTAAGCAAAAAAGAATACATTTAAATGGAAATAAAGGTTTAGATTTAGCCAATGAAGTAATAGAAAAATTACAAGTAGCAGAAAAAACTTATAACAACAAGAAAAAGAAAAGTAAATATACAAATAGGGGTATCAAAAAATGCAAAAAATTGAGAGGAACAAAATTCTGATATTAAAACATCATAAAAACAACATAAAAACGTTACTAAATGTCCCAGAAATGTTTTACACTTAAGAAACTATATAGAGTTTCAAATGATACTTAAAGAAAAAATGTTCTGATGATGATTTTTTAGAATAGATTGAAAAGGCCTTAAACTATTAATGAAAGACAAAATACATGTAGTAAAGTCATAAACAAAGTAATAACATAACTTTGAAACACATGTTAAAGAAATAATAATCCAAACAAAGCAAATGATTTGGATCAAAACACATCAAACAGAAAATCATTTGATCAAGATGACACTAAATACAGTATTGGGCTACATGATCAAATATCCAACACAAATTGATTCTTTTCATAATTTCTTTTTAATAATATTTTAATAAAATTTCTAAAATTATTTTGTTATAAACAAATTTATATCTTTTATTTATATAGATTATAGTCAAAAAACAATATTTTTGGTAATAAATTTGTAGATACAATTTTATACTTTTAGTTTAATTTATTCACAGTGGCATAGCTAGAAATTTTGGACCCTTCAGAAAATATGGCCTAGGAGCCCCATCAAAAATGAACTGTAATTAACAATTTAAAAATACAAAATAATACTTCATTATCTTTATAATAGACTTGATGTATTACTTATTAATTTTCAGATTTTGCAATGTTTATTAACACCGCCAGAGTGTCCCTTTACACTAAGGGCCCTTATACCTTGCTTACTCCTGCTGTATAGTAGCTAGGCCACTGTTTATTCAGTTTAATTATTCTATTGAAATAAAACTTAACATTTATATTTATATTGAAATATAAACTGTATGTCGCTTACCTGTATCTGTCTGAACATTACTCCAGTTAGTTTTAGAGATGGAATTTCTATCATAAAATTGTGAGAAATAAATGGATCATCAGGTGTACTCAAATAAACCTAAAATATAAATAGAATAACAAAATTTTAAACATAATCTGAATTTAAATTTTCAAATAATCTGAATTTAAATTTTCAAATGATCTGAATTTAAATTTTCAAATGATCTGAATTTAAATTTTCAAATAATCTGAATTTAAATTTTCAAATAATCTGAATTTAAATTTTCAAATAATCTGAATTTAAATTTTCAAATAATCTGAATTTAAATTTTCAAATAATCTGAATTTAAATTTTCAAATAATCTGAATTTAAATTTTCAAATAATCTGAATTTAAATTTTCAAATAATCTGAATTTAAATTTTCAAATAATCTG
>JAQFZN010001887.1:0-13460 GCA_034687075.1 Geophilus carpophagus
TGTTAGGGGACAACATAGTTTGCATAATGAGATGTAAAGTAAGACTTTAAACATTGGTCAAGTTGCTTGGAATGTTGGGTTAAGTTGTGTATGCTAGGTTATGTTGTAATTTTTTCTAAAGTGGGGTCTGTTTTGACTTGACTTGTGGTTTTGTAGTTACAGTTGTAATAGAGGAATGTACACGATGCTGGATTTGTAATTGCAGCAAACGTAAACTCGGCATTTTCTCTTGTCTTTTCAATTTATTAGTATGGGGTTTAAACAAAGTTGCCTCTGTAATTCTCTCTTCTGACATTAGGTCATAACTCCTCAGTTTTACAACTGACTTTAGTTTCCTAAAGTTTGTTAAAACGGAGTCGGAGAAATGTAACACCAGTTATCTTTAAAAATTACGACACAATGCAGTTGCTCGTTATTGCACTTTAAACAGAAACAAATTTTCACTTGCACATTACTTTGTAACTATTACATAAATATCAACCAACGAACAAAAACACAATTGAACAAAACGACCATTTCGTTGTATAAAGTTAAATCAGCAGGAGGGCACCATCTTGGAATCTGACCTTCTTCATTACATGTACAGAGTAGACATGCACTGTCCCCTGCTGCTCGCGGACGGACGGTCATAGTCCTCCTTGCTCAAAGACCAAAATTCTCACCCATCACCCTCTCAAAAAATCCCCTCCCATTGCGTTTCTGCGTCTCCTCCCATCTCACTCCTATCTCCAATTCTCCACATTCCCATATTTTTCTCTAACTGGTCGACTCAATGTGCTTTTAAAGGTTAACATCGTAACTCTTAAATCTCCCTTTACACTGACTTCCATATAATTAACGTTTATTTATTTTATTTTTTCCAGAAATGCCTAAAGAACGACTTCTTTTATCCCAGCCAGTCGCGTCGGCGTGCCCCAGTGACGCCACAGCTAAAACGCTTTTCGTCGATCCTCGTGCCGCTTTGGCTTACGCCTACACTCAACAACTAATGTCACCATTGTCTCTTCAACAACGTGCTGCTTTTTGCCCTATAACTACACAGCTGTGTGCCACTCAGTTTCCAGTTACTCCAATCCCTTTGGTGCCTTTTCCCGCGATAGCCGCTTTTCCCCGTCACGGAACTTTTACATCCGCACTGCCATCTCCAAGATCCTCGTCGGAAGATGGACACGTAACACCTTCGACACCTTCATCAGTGAAAATAGTGGAACTCTCACCCGACGGTTCTACACCATCGATGACTAACCCCCAAAGTACAAAAGAGAAATTTGATTTTTCACGATTAGCGCATTCTGCGACTAAGAAAGATGACAAATTTCGGAATTCTGTCGAAGCTTCTGTAGCTATGGTTACGAGCCATTCATTTCCCGCAGCTTTGATGGCACCTTTTTACATGTTTGGAGGCAGTGCTGCATTAGAACCCCGTCTTTTACGACAAAGAGGTCCTTCGCGTCCTCGGAAAGAATTTATCTGTCGATTTTGTCAACGCAGATTCACAAAATCATACAACTTGTTGATTCATGAACGAACCCATACTGACGAACGACCGTACACATGCGATATTTGCGGGAAAGCCTTTCGACGACAAGATCATCTTCGCGATCATAGGTATGTGTTAATAAAATTAAATAAACAATTTAAATATGATTAAAACTTACAGTTTTGTGTACTATGTGTGTTTAGGTACATTCATTCGAAGGAGAAGCCGTTCAAATGTAGCGAATGTGGCAAAGGGTTTTGTCAATCACGCACTTTAGCCGTGCACAAAATCCTACACATGGAAGATTCACCTCACAAATGTCCTACGTGTGGAAGAAGTTTCAATCAGCGCAGCAACCTTAAAACCCACCTGCTCACACACACTGACATCAAACCTTATAACTGTCCATCGTGTGGAAAGGTGTTTCGAAGGAACTGCGATTTGAGAAGACATGTGCTCACTCACACTCTGCAAGCTGATGGAACCACTTTAGATGATTTGAACTTAGAGGAAATTGATGTCACTGGATGATTTTTTTAATGGTGCCTAATTGTGTTTAAAAAAATGTATTTAAAAAAAACACCTGTAAGAAAATATTTTTCCTTCCCTAAAATCGCCTCATTTTGTTAACTTTAAGTATTGTATGGAAGATGAATTTCTTAAAAATATATAATATGTAAATATTTAAAAACATAACTACTGAAAAAAAAACAATTTTTATTTTTATTTATTATGTAATGTATATCAATCAAATTAATTCATTAAATTAGTTGCTGATTAGATTAATTGTGCATCTTTTCCTGAGGGCGTGGTTGTATTGCAGCAGGTGTCGCTCCCGATGTTCAATCGCCGGAGAAATTGGAGAAGGAAGTCGAAGGTCATAACTCAAAACTGCCGAGCAGCAGATGCGAGGTAAACGTCAAAGGCGTCGGTGGTCGCGATGTAGCGTCGCAGGATGTCATCCATCACCCATCTTCCTGCGAAGGTGTCATGCACGAGGAAGACGCGTTCACCTCTTCTCCGTGCCAACAGGGGTATTCACCTGTACAGGAAGCTGGCAACATGATTGGTTCTATTCCCCTCTCTCTCATCTTTGCAATGAAATATGACACAATCCACCCCAGGGGCTACAAACGTTGCAACTGCACCTGAACGGCTTAAATGAGTTCCTTTTCCTTAAATATTTCCTGTAATGAATTCTAATACCCATAAATAGTAATTAAAATGAATTTCTTGGTTACCCGTACCCATTCACTGGTAAATTTTATTTCTTTTATCAGTTGGTCATTTTTTTAATTTATTTTATTTATTACTCTTATTAAGTTTATCCAATTTAATGTGTTGTTGACAATCACTTTACGTCAAGGGGAGATTGAAAAAAAAAATAAAAAAGAATTACCAGTTATAAACTCAAACTTCCCGTGTTCTTACCCTCCTACCAAATTATGAGTTAGAGAGAAAAAAAAGATTATTCGTGCGGTTTAGTGTGATGTTGCGTGTCGTTGCGATGATTTGGATTTATCACGTAAAAAAGTTGATTTACACTTTATTTTAATTAATTTAATATTGCACAATTTAACATTATTGTTTTTAATGTAAATTCTTTTCTGTATCTTTTAGACATAATAAGTAGGTAAAAGCTGTTAGGGTTTGTCTAACAAGCAAGTCGATTATTAAGAATGTAAATAATGAATGAGCGGTTGAATAAAGACGTTAAAGTGGAAAAAAGGTGGAAGGTTCCCTCCCCTTACACATCATTAAGAGGTGTATTAAGCCGATTTCTGCATGCAATATTTATGTAAACAAAATAGGGAAAAAACAACAACAATATTATTTAATTCTCAAGAAGTTTATTTTAAAGATAAAAAATATAAAATAAATTTTAACATGTTTATTTTTTATAATAAAATTAAATTAATATTCAAATCAACTTTGCACACCAAAAAATTGGATTGGATGTAATTTCAGAAGTTATTCACCGGGAAGCATTGCGAGTAAAACGATTGGTGCCTGGGCAGTTGTCAAGAATTATCAGGCCGTAGTGACTTATGTTCATGTCCAGCCCACTCACTTAAGGCCAATGACCATAAACTCATTTGTCCCCGTAGATCCGGGAAATAAGTTTGGGTCATCCAACCACAATAGAAAACCCTCTTTTAGACAATGGTTAGGGTCTTGCATCCGTTCTCACCTGACTCTGTAGATGCAAATTTTCCACTTTATATCAATTACAAATGTCTTCACGCTACAACAGCTGCTAACTAGCACAATAACACTTGACAACTTCTTTTCACACGAGTCAGATGCGTACAAAACACGAACTTCAATTAATAACTATTAATTAACATGTAAATAAAGTTAATGGACAGTTTGAAGGTTTTCAAAACACTATTAATTTATTTAATTGTTGAAAGAAAAATGAAGTACAACTAATTACAAGAGTTTAAAATTGATTGGAGGTTCTACTTGTTTTGCCTTTTACTTTGATGCGGAAGCAAGAGCAATGCCATTGGTATAATACGATAGAAACAACTTGAAAACCCTTTTAAGGAAATGGGAGGAATGTACCCTCAACGGGCGGATCTGTCGCCTGAGGGTCAACGACGACGTTTACTTTTCGCTCACGTCCAGCTAATGCACACTCGGCCAAAGAGCACGATGCCTGGCCCCGATAAGAGAAACTTGGAATATGATGAGGACAGATGCCAGAGGGCCGTGATGGACTCACATCCATCCTTCTCTCAAACGGCTGGAGGAGAAAAGAGCAGCTGAAAGATGACAGAATAAAACATACACTGATGATGAATGCCTAACCAACCATCGTGCGAAGAATGGTTGAATCTTCTGGGTGTGAGTTTTAAATGAGTTGTAGCTACTAAAGGAAATTTTATTTTCTAGAAACGGGAATTGTTTAATTTGTGTTTTTAAGATGAATTGCTAGAGATTATATTCTGACATTTTTTAATGTTGCTTTATTTGTATAACGTGTGAATAAATCCTCAGACATGATGCATCTGTAATTTTGTAAAAAGTGCACGTAGAAAACGTGCCAGAAAATGTAGGTTTTAGTCTAGTTTTAAAAAAATTAGCTAATATGAGTTATTATATTTTATTTTAAATATTTGCTACAGTATTTTAATAAAACAATTTTAAAAAAAAATAATTAGGCAAGATAAAGGCAATAAATTATTTTTGATTTAATAATTTGATTTAAAATGCGACAATAAATGTACAATATCTTGTACAAACAAGTTGCATGTAATAATCACTAAAATTAATTTGTGATTTATTAAACTACATGATTTTAATTTAAAAGAAATTTGTTGTTCTTGATCGCCGTTTGTAATCAAAAGGGCGCAGATTATATCTAAACTTTAAAACTTCCGGTATGTTAAATACTATCATTGCTTTGTCGGCAAAATTATTGGATTCGTGTTAGGAAGTCTATGATTACAAAAGAACTATTATTTTTTATTTTATCGACCAACAAAATCATTCAAAAATTAAGACTGAAAAAATAAATACATAATATATGCGCGTCGACATATTTCGTATTTCTGGTATTGGTTACGGCGATTTGTTG
Source organism: Geophilus carpophagus (assembly GCA_034687075.1). Taxonomy (NCBI): domain Eukaryota; kingdom Metazoa; phylum Arthropoda; class Chilopoda; order Geophilomorpha; family Geophilidae; genus Geophilus; species Geophilus carpophagus. The sequence goes on from JAQFZN010001887.1 coordinate 5,064, forward strand.
TTGATGTCATTCAAGGTTTTCCTTTTATAAATGGGATATTCGACGACTTTACAACTTTGGTTGAGTAATAAATAACAGCAGTTGAAAGGTAGGTCGTTATATTTTTTTTATACACAAGGAAAAGTATATACAGATAAAAATCAAAATAGTCAAACGTCTCCTAGCTTTTCCATTATGTTGCCTTAAAAAACAAGAAAAATTTTAAGGTTACGAGACGATTGTAATGTTTATTGTCACTTAAGTGTAAAGATGAGATAACAGAAAAAAGGGGCGAAATTAAATTTATGACATTAAAGGGCTGCTCTGCAAGACAACATCTGACTTATCGGGCCAAAATAATTACACAACAAGGAAAAAACAGTAGTAAAAAGAATTAAACTAGTAAATCTAGCAAGAAATCCTAATCTTAAAACTGCAATTTGCATTATTTACATCGAAAATTTCCATTACAATGAATAAGTAGGTTCATAAGGAAAATTTCTTTGCTATAATTTCTCATAAATTTAACTTTTAAGGCCTCATTTAAGTTTACATTTATATCTTGACTTTTAGCTTACGGTGTCCTCTATATATTGTATTCAACAATTCTTATCTATTAATCTTACGAGGGCTAAAAATACACTATAATTTTATCTAAACGATTAATTTCACACTTTTAGTCTTTTACCAGTACGATCAATGTTTACATTTAGGTCTCTTTAAACAACAAACAAACGCATCTATTATGATAAACTTAAAAAAATAAGATCGGAACCATTACATATTTAAAACTAAAAAAAACTGTATATAGAATCTTTATTTGTGTTGTGGAGTGCGGTCAAGGGATGAAACAAGGGGTTGGCTGTTGGTGCTTGCCCCTTGGTCACCCCGCGTGCCGTCTTCGCGCTGTGTTCCGATAATAATCCTGATAAATATGCAAGCATTTCCGGAGAGAAACAAGTGGCTTTTGAAGCAGCTACATAAACAGAAGTCTTCAACTGTGCAACCCAATCACTCAGGCGCGTGCCTAATTTAAATTACCACACTTTTGCATTATTATTAATATTATTATTGTTAATTAATGTTATTTTTGTTAGAATTTGTATAAAATTTATATGGATCATACTTTTTTGTACAAGATAATGTAATGCAACTATTGTTCTACTCTACACAAACTTAGCATTTTTTTTATTTTTTATTTACAACACTCCTAAAGCTAATACTTGCAATAAGTGTTTAAGGAAAAAATACGTAGCTAAATTACAGTAATCCATACATAAGTTGTAAAAGAATGTGTAATTATTTGCTAAGGACACTGCTAAAAAAAAAAAAATTCTTGTTGGTATTTTTCGTTGAAAGAAAACACTTTGCATTTAGAAATTACAACTGCATTTATTGTATTGTATCTTACAATACAAGATTCTACAGAGGTTAATTAATAATAATATCAGTGAAACACACACCTGTACAGCTCTAGATCCAACCTCTAAGCTATACAAGATCAAACTTAATATTAGTATGATGGGAAAAAATAAAATATCATCGCAGGATGCGGGCACATGCAAATAGCCTCTAAATGCATAGCCACACATTAAATAATATAAAAATGAACACCTCACATATGGGTTATTCCTATCTGACAATTTGATAAGTCACATACCCACAATTCTTAAGGTATACGTGTTATATTAAATATTGCAAATAATTAATTGAACATTTTTTTATGTTGCTTATTATATTGTAGTGTTTATGACATGGAGAATTATTTTAAGTTTGATCGTCACCTGGTTTTAGAAAAGGAAAGGTTGTAGTATATCTTTGATAAATGAAAATGACTTGTTACAGGTGGATGCGGTTGACACTTGAGTGATGTTGGTGCTCTTAATATTCTCTTTGGTCTAACTGCGACCAATTATGAGAAGACGTTGAGTGATAATTTATGTGTTGTGTCGTGTGCATTAGCGAGACATTGCTAGCATTCCTAAATAGTGGGTGACTTCTTCTCCACCCTGGCTCATCGCTCATCTCTAGGCCACGTGCTACGTTGGTAATGCCTTAACCACAAGCCTTATTCCACTCCCTTTTAAAAAAAATAAAATGAAAAAACGACGGAATGTGAAAGAGGCTTGTTTTTAATTTATGTGAGCTTAAATAAAAGGTGACAGCAAAGGTGGGACAAAATGGCTGCTTTTTGATTGTACATAATATTTGATTTAATGTAATGTTTGATGAATAATAAAAAGCAAATGATAGATTTGTTTAATTATTTTCTAAATGATATTTTATTTTAATTTATCTCATTTTTTTCATTTTTTTGTGATAGTTGAATTTGACAGAGATGCATGGTGGTTTCAAGAGGTTTCTTTTCCTTTTTTTAAGATGATATCAAATGAACGACTTGAAAAGGATTCATTCTTGCAAGTAAGTGAAATATATTACTTTATTTTACATTTTAATTAAGTCTTAAACTATATTTTTTTCTCTTCAATCTCTTATTTTTTCTATTCAACAAAAAATGTTACTAAAAAACAAACAACTAATTTTTTCAATATTTTAATTTTTATATCTTTGTTTTACATGAGAGGATTATTAAAAACGAATTAACGAACGTGATGTGATTTTCTGAAAAAAGCCAAAAACAAAAAAATCACCTAAAAAAATAATAAGTTGAAAAAATAAGAAGCAGGTGTGTGGTACCATTCAGAAATTGATGCGAGTTTCAGAAAGAGGATGATATAATCATCCCCTTTGTTTGTGGGTGGGGGACCGTGTAAATTTTCACATATCTACACTAAACATTTCATCTTCCAACAGATGGTTTTCTAGTCAAATGCAGCTGTTTCCTTAATCACAATATAGGTAAAAGTTAGACTTTATTTTTAGTTTCTTTAAATGACATATTAAATAATTATCAAAATGATATTCAAAATAGCTATAATGATTTCATGACATATTTTAAAACATTTTAAACTTATTTGATCAAAAAATAAATTTTTGTTCAACATTTGCCTAAAAGCCCACTTATGGTTAGTAGGGAATTTTTATTGCACCTGTGTGAAACTGTTGTAAACGTTTCTTCTCACGCGATTGGTTTTTGAATTGGTAGTGGAAGAGGAAAGGTGAGTGATCGAAACCAATTCATACTTTTTTGTAGTAAATCGGTCTATTGGAAAGGTGAATGTTTATCTTGTAACTTGTCATGTTGAAGGTTGGTTAGTTTTCAAACGTGATTCAATTTTCTTTTGACCATCCCTTCTTTCAGTTTTTTATTTATTTTTTTTTACTTGGTTGAAGGAATGACATTTACACGCTGTTCGATTCGTTTTCTTAACTCTCAGCATGATGTAATCCTGTTGTAATCGGCTAGCTTTTAGCGAAGGAAAGTAGGTTGACCTTAATTTTAATTTAAAATGAGAAAGAAATTGGTTTTCAATCATGGTTCAAAAGTAATGAAATGAAACAATATTATTAAAACATATTTTACATTTTATTTTCGATTGAAAAATACAAAAAATGACGTAATAACAACAGATTTCTGTAATATATTTTCTAAAACTGCGTTGTTATTTGAGAATTATTTTGCTGATTCTAACTTTATCCGCTCAGTGGCGTTACTTTTTCCGCATTTTACGTCTCACAAACATTTATTTACATTTCCTATACTTTTAAGAAAATCTTTACTTTATTTTTTTAAATTAAAAAAAATTTCTTTGTAAGTTACACATTCACAATATACCGTTAATAGAAATTGGGAACATATTCCAAGAGACACATGGCCTAATCCGATCTCAAGGTTGTGACTCGCGTGCTACACGTGGTGCCTCTTCACATACATGAATTGACATGATAAAAGGAGTTAGTCATGAGGGAAGAAAAGCTAGGGTTTAAAAACTCTGATCCGGCAGCAGTAACCACTTGCGGTTCACTGAACGGCTCAAATTTTGAGAGGAGAAGTCGTAAGAAGGGGACTAGAGAAAGGAAAAGGAGAAAAAGAAGAATTTAGGGTGATGTACTTTAAGCTGGGATCAGACAAAATGTCAATTCAATTTAGTTAAAAGAAATTTGGATTGAGCCCAAGAATGTTATTTTAAAAATTTTGTTTATTAATAAAAGCTGTTAGTTGTGTAGTTAAAATCTTATCGGTTTTAATGAGGGCAACGAGTTTGTGAATGAAAAACATGAGTCAATGCTGTTATAAGTCATAACGATCAAATGTCGTGTGCGTGTAGGATGAGTAAATAAAAAAGTTTTTCAAAATTAAATTCTTATAACATTTTATCTTTATTACGCACAGCAAATTTTAATACCCGACCCATCATATCTCAACTAATAATAATTATTGATTTAACTTTGGTTACGTAATTATTTCTATTTAGTATTCTTTTTTCATTTTCATTATGCAGTAATACAATTATGAATTTTTTAAGCAAACATTGTGCATCGTTTTAAAAATATTTTTTTTTATATTGCACAACTACATCTTTAAATAACAAATGACCTCAAAACAACTCAGTGGGTTTTCAAAAGTATCATGTGAACTTCAATTGTACTTTTGTTTACTGATTACTTTACACAAAACATTTAGCCAAACGAAATTAGTGATTTTCAACAATGTGGTTTCTTTTAAGCGTTTTTTTGTGGTTTTTAAGTACTAAGGTTGGGCACCAGGTATTTATCTTATATTTTTTCCCATGAGTTTCTACTCTGAAGAGAATATGGGAGTCATTCTTTTCCCCTCTTTTACATCATATATGGCTATACAGCAATTTATTGAAGAGTATTGGTGGTTAGCGCGCGCGTTTGACGTAGGGTCATCCCCCGTAATTTGCTCGATGCTTGCGGTTTGCACGTTTCAGTTCCCACGATGATAAGATGAGGGGCCCGTTTTACAAAAGTCAGGGTTAACACTTGCGGGTTGTACCTTCTATGGGTCTGATTGCCCAAACGATGCCGTAGGGTAAGGTTTGCCCTCCATTTGACCATTTCGCAATTTTTACATAAATGGCTCATAAAGCACGTGAGAAATGCTGCAAGGTGCAACGAACAAGTGAAAGGCAAAAATCGGAAGCAGAATCCTGAGGCGTGGGTTTTATTGGGGTTCGGGAAACAACAGTTATGAGATAAAAGAACTTATGGTAGTTATTCTTGATCATCGCTCGCCTTCGAATTTACAAGTCGTTTGGACCGGCGTGCCGTAGTCCATCTTGATTTCTAGCTGTGGGTGTTCATGCATGACAGACACAGCATCATTAATTAAGGGTCGGACAGTTGTTATCCGACAATTGAATTTGAGAGACCTCTCGCTATGCATGGACAGCAACATGCTATGTTGTTTTGGAAAATATTTAAAGGAAACTGTTTGATTTATTTGTAATTCTTCTTTTCCCTTCTTCGCACCTTCTCTATACCTAGAAGAATCGTTTGTTTAAAAAGCAACTTTTTCCACAAGATGGTGCGAGTGCATGACACACTCAAGTATTGTCATCTTTAATCACCTCGACTCCCACCTGCGCACGTCCAACGACGACGTGGGAGGTTCGTAACCCACCTGTAATGGGTCGTAATAAGCCGTAATGGAACTCGCCACAGGTGGTCAGTTATGTTAGTTATGTACTTAAAAAGTTGAAAAAAAATTAATTTATTTATTTTTGACATGTAAAAAATTACTTTTGGTCATTTATAAAAAGTAAATACAAATTTTATACATTTAATTAATTTTTTTACTTTTTATATTTTATTAATTGAGAAAAAGTATTGCGTGATTAAAAGTACTTGACAGTCAGACACTGCCATGTCGCGCCTGGCACTGAGTCAGTGATAAATTGAGTAAATAGCCCTCAGTACGTCGTCAATTACTGCAATTTGCTCACTCCTCCCTCAGTTTAGATGATGGATTGATGATGTCATTTCAGGAGACATTCAAAGTGTCAGAAGCAATTGCTGACTTATATCTGCCATTGCCATCACTTGTAGCCTATATCTGATGAATGTTCTATGTCGTTTCAAACGATGTTTTTCCCAAGAAAAATCTTAGATGTTTTGTCACGTTGCGGTCGGTGGAGCATATCTCGCGATTCCCCCTTTCTTATAAATAGGCATTGCAAGAAAGCAGTGCATTATATGCATGTGCTTGCTGCCTACTTGTTCAAAGAGGAAATGGGGTGAAGGTGTCGTGCATGTATAGCACACTGTGTCCAGCACCTTGAAGACGAAAGATTGTTCTCCTCAATGGACTTCGCTGCTCTTGTCTGAGGGAGGACTGGGTGTTTGTTGGCACCCAAGTGGGACCGATTGGATCGGGACTGGATGGACAGGCAAGCAGAATGCCACTTTCCTTTGAGGAAACGCCTTGTTTACGGGTGTCCCTTGTGAGAGACCCGTGCTAGAAACTCACCCATTCCTCCCCCTATTGCTGCTGTAAAAACCCAACCACCCTAGTGAGAATTCAATAACAAGACATAAGAGTATAGGTATTGCAAGATATTTTTTTTTGGATGAGTGACTGAGAGTTTTGCTCTTGTAAATAATCAGCAGCAGGGTGCTGATGGTTTGTTGGGCATATAGATCTTGCCTCATCTATTGCCATCCATCATCTGTTGACACTTGCTGCACTTGCAGTCCAATGGACCTAAGTAACCTAAGGTGTTCGAATTAGTGCTCAATGAGTGGTCACAATGCACCCATGCAGACTGCGTGCAAATTCATCCGTCATATTTCTTGTCATGAAAAGTTTTGCTTGTAAAAGTTGATGATGATGGTTTTTGACAACATTTTGATAGTGAGATGTTTGGTTTGCAAAAGACCACACAGTTTGTTTTGATTTAATTTTAATTGGGTATACAAAATTTTAAAAATAAAGTCAGTTGATCAATAACGGCAGATTTGATACAGAAATATTATTCCGTTTAATAAAAATATTTTTCTTTACATTTTGTTTTGTTTGTTAACCATATTCTAGACTAGTATTTCAAAACAGGTTTGTTTGTTTTATTAGGAGGTGGAGAGCAGAATTGTAAGTCAAGGAAGGTATTTACATCATTTTGCACAATGCTGCGACGCTAGCATCAAAACAGAGATGAAGTGTGTGACATGCATCATAAACACGTTTACATATTTTGCAGGTCCAGGTGTTGCTCTTGGTTTTGCAGCTTGTAAAAAGGAGGGTTACAGTTGGTTGGTCAATAGCACAACTGTACCAAGGGTTGAAGCGAGGGGATGTCGTAAGTGCAAAAAATGCATTGCGATGGTCAGATGAGGGTGAGGGAAAGCGTGTTGAGGTGGGAGGACCGAGACGTCTGGCCCACGCTGGGCGCCGGCCACTGTCAGCAATAAGTGACCCGCACTAGAGGTCATTTTGGCCAGGTCGTCTTGGCCAGGAACCCCATGGGGGACGACAGTTATGCATGGACGTCTTAAATCTTAAAGTGAAAGATTTTGGTGTAAATTTTTAGGTAAATGTAATAAATTATTTGTAAAAAAGGATTTAAAGAAACAGTTTATTATAGATAAATTTTTGTAAATGGCGTGTCCAGCTATGATTTTGATTTGGATAGGTCTTTGCGTTTGAGGGGTGAGTAAAGGTCGCCGCCTCCTTGACCACGGTAAGTTGGGGAGATGTGAAAAAAGGTCGGGGAAGGCAGGTGCAGGTGAACAGTGTCCACTCAAACAATGACGATTGTGTCGGCGTCACGCGGGAAACTGACGCTGATGGATCGGACAGCGGTCAGCAGGGCTGACCGCTGGTCTCAGCAGGGATTTCAAGGACAGACACTTCTTTTTTTGTTGTTGTTGTCGTAAGTTCCTCTTTTCCCCCACTTCTTTGGTTCGTCGAGGATGTATTAAAGAGGGTCCGTTTTTTCTTTTCGAGGGTGCCAACGGATCATTTCTCAAGATTTTTCCTTTTCTTTTTTTTAACCTAAAATTCCGTCTTGTGCAAGTTTCATTTATCATAGAAAACAACTTTTGGAACGAGATAAAAGATAAAATCTGAGGCGAAATCATCTCTCAAGATTATTGCTAGCATATCATCAATATGGACTACGAAAGAGGCCATATAGGGGCACCCGGGAAACCTTCACGCCTTGGCCGAGGATGACACGGCGGAAGCGCCGCTGGTTTCACAGCATGGGGCTAATCAGGAGGCGGCAGGGAGCTTCTGCGCCACCGGGTTCAACCCCGACCCGACGCCAACCTGATTACCTGACGGCAGGAGGCAACTATGCAACAACAAAGGAAAATGTCTGCCAATATCTACCACCCTTTTGTAAAGTGTGTCTCTCTGTTGGACACCTTGTTTTGAAAAAAGCCCTTAGTTACTTGGTATTGTGGTCAGTTTTTACACACTGACACAAAACTATGCAGCTAATTTTCTCAAACAATTTATAAAAGCGAGAGAGAGATTGAGAGAGAGAGAGGTCA